>JAYJLV010000056.1:6800272-6815357 GCA_036873485.1 Torymus texanus
ATAGATATATATATATATATATATATATATATATATATATAGAATAAAATAGAAGTGTTTACTGTTAAAAGATGTTTAAAGTATATTATTTATAATCCATCTTTGAAAATTTATTATATGTCAATTTAGAATAAAGTTTCTTTAGAATAAAGTGTACAAGTAAATGAATTTTTAGTAATTCTTTTTAAATATGTCCCGTTAGTAATCATTACTCATGGCCATTTGAACGTTAACATATCTAGAAAAATTATATATATGAACATGCGAAAGTTTATGTGGTATGATATCGATGACGATCACTAATGGGGCACGTTCAGAATGATTCAAAGGACTCTAAGTGCACATAAACACTGAATTCACCACGATTTCATTTGGAAAAAATGCAAAATTATAAGTTATCGACGTGAGCCTCGCAGTTTTGATATTTTCTAGTTTTTCAATGAAATAAGTGTTTATCGCGCTAAGAATGAAGTTGTGTTCATCTTTTCGATTATTTGCCCAGCGCGAAGATTAGAAGCAAGGCGGGTTTTTCAAGAGGGTGCGATGCTGCTGCTGGCACTGTCGACGATGACTAAGAAGAAGAGGAGGAAGGAAGGCGAAAGCCGAGGTTTATGAAAAATTGATCGGGTGCGATATCTTACGTTTAAGTCTTGGGAGCGTGAAAGAGAGGCAGGGCACGCGTCGGCCGTACATCAAATAACGCGGGTGCGCAGGCGAGCACAGGGCTTTAACGGCCTCGCGACTTAAATAACGATACATGAAGAGGGCGCGGCGGAGCAGAATAGTAAATAATCTTTCCAAGAGAATAACATTCTAACGCGCTAGATTTTTTTTGCCTTACTATGTCGGCTGGGGGGGGGGGGTAAAGGGAAGAAGACATTTCATTCCTCATACTGCCAGGCATTTATTCATATATGTAACACCAACAATCATATCTGTCGACACTTACCTTCATGCACATAAAATGTATTATATATACTCGTAGGCAAGAATAATATGTGCGCGTGTTCATCCGCGCATACTATTATCAATATTATTAGCTATATAGTACATCATATTTCAGGCTTTATATTATATCCCAATATTGACCGCATCGAGTCCATATTTTTTTCTTCTCTCAATTCATCAAGAAATTTTTCTTTTCTTATTATTCATTTTAAGATTGACTCCCCCCACTTATGTGTCCGATGATTGAAATGGGTATCTCTGTTATACCCAAGATTATAAAAAAAAACTTCAAATGTTTTGTTAATGGAATATTTCTCTATCATAAGATACGTAGAGAACTATAATTGTTATTATTTATTACATATGAAAAAAATCGAAATTCTGTGTTTCTTTTAACATAACTTTAATCTCATTAAAATTTTCCGAACGGTGCGACAACGACTACGTCAAACTGATATGCTACTGATAAATGTTCTTCTTTTTCAAATTATAAGTTCTTGAGAAAGGGTTGATATAATATTTACTTGATAATTATATAAACATATTATTAATTTATTCAGACAGTAGTTATGCAGTTTATGATTATAGATTTCTAATGGTCGAATTATTTTAAGTATTTCATTGTCATAGATATTAGTGACCCCCTTTCTTCATTTACAATGTTAAAAAAATGCATTAAAAACCCTCAAATTACTTAGAATACAATATTTCTCTCTCTGTCCCTCTACTTTCTTTGAACTTTTGTAAATCCATAACAAATTGTTGTTCAGTTAATTCGTTGTGGCAACCGAAACGACTTGGGTAAGAAGATATTTCAGTGCATGCGTCTAAGAGTAAACAGAAAAGATAATTACAGGACTAAGAAAAAAAAAACCAAAAACGTAGAGAAGAAGTCCGCCTTGGTCTGCTGCTCGCTTTTGACCGAGAGACAGCTAAAATGTGAAGAAGGTGAACGGGAAATTTTGGATGAAATATGATGTAGATTTAGACTATCTAATTGTATAGCATTATAGTTGCATAAATCTTAATATAGGTTATATCTAGTAGATAATATAGTAAGTCGAATAAATTAGGAAAATAAGTTAGGGTGTCTAAAATAAATTAAGTATGTTTTTTTATAACAAGACGAATTTAGTCAAGTCTATAATGATGTATAGAATGTAATTGATCAATTTCACGAGATTGATCCATGTTAAAGAACTTGATGTGATTAATAGGATTTTTTGAGGGAGCACATTTTTCCAGAGGAAAATAAAAGACACCCGACGAAAATGAAGAAGAGGGTCGCAGAAACCGACTAGTCGTAAAAGCCACCTTGGTGCTACTGTGCTTGCCCCGGCGAACGCGGTGAGGGACCCATTTTAATTTCCTAATTTTTCCTTTCTCGCCTCGGGTTCTCTTGCTCCCCTATGTCCCGAGAGTAAGCTTGCGCGCTCGGCTAATTTCCTCGGAGGAAGAGAATAGACGTATAATTACTTAACGCCTCTGCAAGACCCTTGGCTCTTCTATATCTCTGCTTTCCTCTTTGGGCATTTTATTAAAACCACAAGCGAGGGAGGAGCTAAACAAAAAGATCCGCCGACCTGATACATAAGAATCATTACGGAAACGGCTTTATTTGCGAGTCGGTATACTGTTTGAGTCTTGTTTAATGAATGAAACTTTAATTAATTTCGCAGGCGCGAGCTTCGTCGTGGGAGCATTAAAAATGTTGCGTTGCTATTTTCTAGAAATGCTTTAACTGAAGCCCTTCGCGCTCTGTTGAGGTACATGCGGAATGTAAGATAATTAATGACTCGTGCATTAAAATTACTATCTTAATGAGCTTGTACGTAGCAAGATGTTTGTCTAATGAGAAATAATTTCCCTTACAATAAAGTGTAATTGTTTTTGATCTGTTACTAAATAAGCAGTAGAAAGTAGGTTTTAGTATTTGATTGATCATGTATAATCATTTGCAGAACACCATTTTATTCAATATTATAATCTAAGAAATGGAAAAAATTATTCAAACAAAACATAATAAAACAACAATGATACTACTAGTGCTTCGTGAAATGAACAAAAGTCTTGATATTTAATTTTCAAAACAATATCAAGACGAGAATGAGTTACGATAGCCAAGACAATACAAAATAAAGGTCATCAAGATTATTGATATTGTTAATATTTTAGAACAAGATTTTTTAAATTAAGAAAAACGTTACTGTATAAATGACTGAATCAAATCAAACACGCCCTGGTGGAAATCGAAACCATTTTATAACTAATAAATGACCATTTTTACTAGAATTGGCTATAAAATGGGAACTTTTCTTGTCCAGTTTCTACCTCCTGATGAAACGCTTTTTCTCCCATTATTTGGTCATTTAATGGATTAAAAAATAGACCGAGTTTTTCGAAGACAAGCACAACCTTGTTCTTGAGTATTTTAAATGTATTAAAAGTGATCAGTTTCTTTAGTCTGAAAATGGCTAGCAGAAGGCTTGCTTTATGACAAGGAGTGAGAGAGACAGAATCAGATGGAGAAATAAAAGTTTGGCTGAATTATTCATAGAGTGAGTACAGCAAATGATTTATTAGTTAATGTTATTTATTTGTATTTTGGTAAGCCATCCAATGACCTTTAATGCTCTACAACTAGTAAGTAAATCAAATACGAATATTTTGTTATTATATCTGTCTATAATAAATGGGTATAACATAATTGGTATAATGGGAAAAAATCGTTTCATCCAAGCGATTAGTTTTACTAGCCATTTTCTGACTTTTTGGCCATTTCATATAGATTAATTTCTACCAGAGCGATAATACCAAAAATTCAGGAAATTTTAATATGGAATAATTCATTACTTATTCTTTCAATATTAACAGACTTTTAGTTCAAAAAAAGAAGCAAAAATTCGAAATATTTTACATACATTTTTTTCATGTAATTTGACCTGTGTAAGCCTTCTTTTAAAGTATCAAAAACTAGAAAAAATTTTTAGATTCGAAAACGATCGCACTACATTCTGAGACGTATCCGGACACTTTTGTACAATTAAAAGGTATCTCCATGAATTTTTTCGTGGAGATAGTCCGAATCTAACTTTTAATTTTTTCAATGTTAATGTTTCATTTACACATATGTAAATGCGGTACGTACGACTTTGAAAGTATTTTTATCGAAAAACTGAGAAAACTTTACAGAAAAAAGTATTCCTATGTCAATTGTGAAAAATGATTCCCTGAGGCGTTATAAATTAATCAAAATCGTCAAAAATACAACGCTAAAATTTTCAACAACGAAATGACATAGTTCAGAAACCTTGATTTTCAAAAATCTAAAATAATTCACCAGCATCCGGTACACAAAATAAAACGTTCTTATAAAGTTTCAAGAAAATCTGATTTTGATCCCTCGATTTGACAGAGATTCAGTTATATATAAAGTTTATTATTCGTATACACATATTAACAAAAATTGCAATAATTAATTTACGACTTGTAGCATGCTTTTAGATGAATTTGATAAAACTGGAAATTTCGAAAAACATTAAGATGATCAGTATACTGAATATTTTTTGAACTAACTAAAAATATTAACTAAAAATATTTTGCTTTGTTATAGAGAGCCCGCTTGTCGTTCTTTTTTTAACATTAAGATAGTTCCTCAGCAAAATTATTAAAAATGGTTAGTTTTACATTGAAAGTAATTGAGCGTCACAAAAAGAAAAACATAGCTTAAGAAAGATGAAATTCGGCTCTTTCTTTTAAGTTTATCAAATATGCATAAGAACAAGAGAGACCCCTGGTGGAAATCCAAAATATTTTCTACCTATTAAATGGTCATTTAAATTAGGGGTTGGCCATAAAATGGTCATTTCGCTTATCTAGTTTTTGCCCCCCATGAAACGCTTTTTCTCCTAATATTCGAACATTTAATAGATTGAAAAATATAATGAATTTATCGCAGATTTGCACAAGCTAGTTCTTATCTATTTAAAAGGTATTAGAGTTGGTTAGTTTTTTTAGTGAATAAATGACTAGTAAAAGCCTTGTTATAATGGAGAAGAGTGAGAGAGACAGAAAATAATGACAATAAAGACATTTTTCGAAATATCTATGAAAGGGCTATAGTAAATGCTTTTTTCACCTTCGTATGTTGTTTATATTTTAGTAAGCTATCAGGTAAAGTTGGATATCTTCCAATTTAATATAAAATTCGTTAGAAAAATTAAAAAGAAAATTTTGAGGTTATGTCATTCTAGTCCCAATCTATTTAATGTGAGAATAATAGGAGAAAAAGCGTTTCATCGCAGGCAATTAACTGGCCATTTTTCTTACCCATTTACTAGGATTCTGGCCATTTCGCGATAAACGAATTTCTACCAAGGACAGAACAACAAATATGGTATAGTTTGTGCTTTCGATGAGTGCACAAACTATAACGCGTTGAGGAACCACCTTGAATTATTTTTCAACCGTATAGGATCAAAAGTTACAACTATGCATTTGCTATGAGTGCCGGTACTTTGTAACTCTACTATCACATCACATATATTTAGGATTAAAATTATTGAATTCACCAAAAAAACTGTCCATTGATGATATGATCTAATTTTTAAAATAAACAGTATTTTTAAATATTATAAAACTTGTATGAAATAAGTATTACAGTGTTGTTATATAATATGAATATGCAATATAATTAATTTGTTTTAGGAATTCTTTATTGCATTCTGCTGAAGCCGCGAGAGGTAGATTTATTTCCACAAAAGCTCGACTAGCGATAAACATCTACGAAGAATCAATTTTTCAAAAATTGCCCATCAGCAAATACTGCATTTTTCTTTTTCCCTTTTCTCGTGCTGGAGTAAAGTCACCTCTCTTAGCAGACTATTTTTAGTACATTGAATTTTCTTGGTCTGGTACGGGTAAGGCAGGAGGGGGGCCAGCCTTATCAGCGCCAATAAAGTCCACTTGACCTGGAAATCCGCCAGCTTGCTCCTTCTCATCCGCGCCTCCCACATCCCCTCTGCATCGAGCACACCACCGTAACGATATACACCAGAACATGTGGAAGAAAAAAGATGAGCCTCCGAAAAACTCGGAGCGAGAGAGAGAGAGGGGGGCTCATCCTCGACTAAAACGATTAATAGGATTATAAATTGATCATTTTTTGCCCCTTTTGAAAATCTGGCAGCCGGAGGGAGATACTCGTCCCACCTGCCCCCTCGGACGCGCGCGCGGCCATACACGCACACACCTACACACACGTGGAATCGTTAGCAAGGGAGGAGCCATCTTGCGGCGGTGGCCAATTGATTCGTCCCCACCTCTACGCAGCTCGACTCGCGATTCAATTCCACCGGCGGGCGGGCGGGGGAAAAAAGAAGCCGAGAGAAACGGGTCGAGGGGGGCGTGGCCGGGCCGCGATTGGCCGGCGCGCCGGCCCCGGAAGCCGGCCAATGGCGGCGCGGACGTGCGACGGAGACGGAGAGAGGCGGGCCGCGCGCCAGAGAGAGAAGGGAAGAGGGGGCACGAGACGCGGTGCGGGCCTGGCCAGTCGCTCGCAGCAGATAGTGCCGTGCCGTCGCCCCGTGCCCTCGTGTGCCCTGCTGCTCGGTCCGTGCTTCCTCGCAGCGCGCGCGCTGCCACCCGGGCCTACGCGCATCCTGCTCAGCTGATCCCAAGGAGTGAGTGCTGCGCCCGCTGGGCTTCTGTGATTATGTTCTCGAGTGTGTCCGCCCGCTGACCGCAGCCGGCGCCGCTGCCCACGAGTGCCCGCGTAAAAGTGCCGCGCGATGCCGGGGGGGAGGTGACGCCCGCTGCAGGCACTTTTGACTGGGAACGCGCCATGGGGCCAGCCCGGGGGCCCAGTGACTAGACCGAGTGCTACAGAGAGAGAGAGAGAGAGAGAAAGACCTTTGGCAGAGTGCTCCGGCGAGGATGTCCGGCCGCGGTAGGACTCCGCGCGCGGTCTGCGAGTGAGATGGTGCGGAGCCCGCGGTAGACGCAGAGTCATGCAGTCAGCGACGGCGCGGAGGCTCTGAAGTCTCCGCGGCCTTGACGTGCAGCAGAGGCCCCGCGGTCCACTCGCGGCCCGGCGAGCGCCCCCGGCGTCGTCGTCGTAGCCATCCCCGGGGGGGCGCGACGGCGGGGCGCGCGCGCGCCAGCAACGCCGCGAAGCTGATACCGAACATGGTGCTCGAGCCGGGGGGCGGCCTCTCCTTCCCGCCGCCTCCCGGTGGCGCGGGCGCCGCGCCCGGCGTCGTCGGCTCGCAGGGCACGACGGCCGTCGGAAGCGCACCCGCCGCCGCGGCCGCCGCGGCCAACTCGCTCCTGGGGCCCACGCGGCTCTTCCAGCGGGCGACGCCCGTCTTCCCGTTCCACCTGCCCGGCTGGCACGGCCCGATGCTGGGCCAGGTGCAGCAGCAGGCGATGCAGCAGGCCCAGCAGGCCCAGGTGACGGCGGCGGCGATGAGGTTCCTGAGCCACCACCCGCACCACGCGCATCCGGCGCTGGGCAGCCACCCGCTGGTGCCGGGGATCGGGCCGCATCACCCGGCGGCGCACCACCTGCACCACGCGGCGGACCACAACGACGACGACGACGATAAGAAAGGTGAGATTAGCGTGCAGATTCTGACTTTCTCCTCAATACCTCCGAGTGCTTATAACGTAGGGATGAGCTTCCATTCTCTTTCGTCGTCTTATTAGTCGTGCGGATGACGCTAACGTGCAATCTATAGAGTCACGTTTTTTTATTAATTCATCTGAGAACACAGTTATCTTTTTACTGGTAGATACGTAAGCGCCAATATTCTGGTATATAGAATTGAATTTATGTCATAGTTTTTTTTATAGCCAGTTGCATACAATGTAAGAAATCGTAAATGATAAATGAATTGGTAAAAATCAAATTTAGAATTGAGATACATACCCTTATAAGAGAAAGGCTTGACTACGAGAAACAAATATTCAATAAAATTCTGAAATCCGATTTTTGATATTCAGGAATTAAGTTATTACCTGACACTTCGTCTAATGAACTTTTTCTGTCAACAAACGAGGTAACTAATCTGAACTATGCGTTAATTTGTTGCAAAGTTTGGTCATTCTATTAATGATAAATCTGCACAATATATATGTTATAAAAGTCAGCAAAAAATATTCAAAAATTAAGTAAAAGAAGCTGTAGCTTGAATTTGGGATCGTTCAAGCATATTAATTTGTCTATATGCTGTAAACAGTTAAACATGTAGCACACAAAAATAAGTAGAAATTCCGCTTTATGAACTGATCTGTCGAGGTACTTTTCACTTTTAGTATGCTATTTTTGATTGCTTATTGCTTGTACAGTTAAGAAAAGTATTTTTTTAAACAAAATAGCGCACGTCTGATTAGGTGGTTAATTTATTCAGGAAAAAGGTCACTGGAATGTAGAACAGATACTGGACTTTATTTTTAAGTATCAAAAATCGCCTTACACTGGTTCATCAAAATCCATTATCCAGAGGTCAAGTGCTTTAATAGTTTAATCATAATATTTATTGATTCCACAGTTACAATCTACATACTATTGTACAAATGTTACGATTGTTTAAAACGATATTACAGGTTATTCTCATCAAAATTACTTAGACTAATTTATCATTAGCACTATTTTGAAGTTAAGCTTTGCCATTGGATGTAAGAGTACAACAAATATATTTGCAGATAGATGACTGAAATTGTTTCCTGCTCTAGTATGCGCATTGTCCCTATCGTTCTATAAAAAAGTATGGCAATACAAATTAATGTACTGAAAAACGAGAGCAAAATTGTATGGATTTTCTTTAAAACGGAACGGTTTCCTTTATTCAACAACTATTGCAATATATAAGGTGCCCCATAATATACTCTGGATTATGATTTATATGAAAAATATGAACTGCCATAATGTAAAAGCACATATAGTTTTGTTTGTTTTTCTATTATCTCAATTAGATTTTGGATGTTGGTGCTTCTATATATACCAAATAAACAAGCTTTCATTCAATCTCGTTTCTTTTGACTTGTTACTTTTTAACAAACAATAAATCACACAAGCTTATAGAATCTATATGATTTTCTTTGATATGATGCATGTATAAGTGTGCTAAAAAAACAGTAAACTTTTCTAATCAAACAAAACTGCATCAGGAATGTTATACAACGCAAAGCAACAACACGCTTCCTTACTTTATTTCGCATTTTCCGGCAATAATGAACCGAGCCAAGGAAGAACGAAAAGCTGTGTAATATAGGTAGCGATCCGTGGGGACTCGGATAAGACGGTCAATCATAAGTTCGTTTCTGGGCCTCCCGTGGGACCACTTATCTTTCATGCTCGTCGTTAGTCCTTGAAAATCTGTGTGCGTGTGGATGCTTGAAAAAACCAAACCGCTAACAGAGAGGGTGCGTGAAAACAATTTTTTTCTCTTCGGGCTTATACGATCCTATTTGTAAGCTCGCTTCCCCCGCGGAGTTGATGTTCTTCGAGGGCTGTGTTCTAGGGAGCCAAGGTGTTTTTGGGATTCTGGGGAAATGGACTGAAAGCTATAAGTTAGTGCGAGTTTATTGAGTGTTGAGATTTGCTAGCAGACCATTTCTCACAAGCGCCTATAGTTTTACTTCAACAGCATTGAAGAATTCGACTAGTTACGATGTTGATTTTTCATTTCTTTCTTTAGGACTCGAGTTATGTTCTAGTTTGTTGTTTGTTGTTTGATATAAAGTCAATTTCCTTAAACGAAATTGATGCACAGCGTGTAAAATTGCTATGTCTAGAAAAATTTAACGAGATATAGCATTGTTACACAACGATGTACCTGCTACGGGTTTCCCGCGCTAAAGAGCTTTGATATCTTGCGCGATGAAAAGCCTTTTAGGTCCATCGCAGCCACCCAGCTTTCCGTGAATACTCCAAGCCTCCGACGCTCGTTAAATGCTTTTAATAGCTGATCGTTAAACCGCTCTGCGGGTATGTGTCGAGCTTAATTCGCTCTCTTTTCGCAATTTTGTACACCCGCCGAGGCAAGAAAAAACTAATGTTCTACATTCTTCAGATGGAGGCTCATGCGTTCGTGTGTGCGCAGAAGAGAAGCCGTGACGTAGAAAGTTATCTTGGTGCGCAATGGCGGCGGTGTACACAAAGTAAACTGAAGGTTTTGCTGGTACAGTTAGCTAGAAAGTATGAGAACATTTTTTAAAGGTGAAATATTTTTATTTTTAGTATATACATTTCAGCATTTTCACTCAATAATGCATTTGAAAACTGAACGATTTAAAGAATGCAACTTATACTTGGCACAGATTTTTCAATTTTTTGTTTCTTTTTTATTTTTAATCTTAAGCAAAACAAGGATAGTATGATAATATTAATGTAAACGTATCGTAATATTTCTCAACTGTTTATTTTAGAAAAGTTATGATATAAGATTATTTGATTGAAATATTAAACTTCTACAGATAACCTTCGATTCCAATCCATTGGCCTTATACGAATATTATATACAATAAACATTTGATATATTTAATTTTCATTGATTCTTTATGATATAATTGAATATTATAAAAAATTGCATAGCTAAATAATAATAATATGCAGTATAAAAAAAAACTTGTAATATTGTTTTCTTCTGTTTTGTTCAAATTTGTTTAAATTCAAAGATTCCATAAATGTGAATGCTATATTTTATGCGAGCCCTATACTGTAATCCTTTAAAGTTCAATCAACAGCAGCATTACAATGTTTCAACAAAATTCTGTTCGTATTCGTCAAGTAATTTAATCATTATAGAAATTCCAACGTTAAGCATTCGAAGCTAAAAAAATTGAGCGAGAAAAATAGCAAGAAAGGAAGGAAGAAAGGAAGCGACGTCTGCAGCAGTGTGGCGTGCTTAGACAGTCCTCTCGACGCGTATACAACGTGCGCGAGTGCCCGCAAAGATCGAGGAGAGGGAGAAAAGGGAGAAAAGCGAAGCAGCGACTGCGGGGTAATAACTTAATTTAAACTAAACTACAGTTTAATAATTCCCGAGCAGACCGCGCGCGGCGTTCTCGTGCGAGAAGAGGAGGGAGAGAGATAGAGAGTAAGCGAGCGAGCGAGCGAGAGAGAGAGAGAGAGAGAGAGAGAGAGAGGGAGAGAGGAGAGAGAGACGCGCGCAACCAGCAATTTCCGAGCCGCCGTTAACTGCCGGTCGTTAGTCCCTTTTCAAAACTCCTTTTCCTTCCTTTTTTTCGTCCTGCGCCCGCGAGTACAGCTCCCCTCCGGCGACTTGCGCGCTCTTTCGGCGTCTCCCCCCCTCCCCTCACATACACACACACACACGTACACACACATACAGAGCTATAGTTAAAATGGGCATCCGAGGACCTGGCAAAATTGATTTGTCGTTGCTGGATGTGTCATTCATTGTTCTACTGATTCTTTCAGAACTATAGTTAATTATGGTGAGCGAGGAATGTCGATACCTATAGAATATTCCCATGATATCGAATAATAACTGGTAAAAACAGTATTTGATTATTGTTTTTTTTTTTTTTTTGTACAAAGTTATTACTCTGAGACTTGTAGCTATATTCTTCGCATTCATTCGACTCAATTTTCACAATTGTTCTGCGAAAATAACTTGGACGCGTTAAACCTTTTGCGAAATATAAATTAAATTGTTTATGCATATTTTTTTATTTCCAGCTGAAATAACATAATTAATTTAATGCTCCACAAATTCTTCCCAATGAAGTAGTGGAGTCATTAAAAAATGATTCGAGTCTTGAAGCGTGCACGTGGGGGAATTGTAGATAGCTTTTCATTTATTGATGACCTACCATCAACTAGTTGTCACAGAGTGCGATAAAAGTTTTCAGTTAACGTCATTCGCGATTTAGTGAATGTAATCGTAACAGCCGCTATTAATATTCGTTAAAAGGAATTTATCAATATCAGAAGGAAAGAAGTAAAAAGATTTGTTATCTCTGTAGAACGGATGGAGCATATGCTCTTCTTCTATACTCCAACTATTCGACATTATTATATAGTTTGTTGAATAAACGTGCTGCGTAAAAAGAGTTGAAATTAGAAATTAATAGGCGTTTACTAATAAAATTCGAAGCATTAGGTTATATGTACATTAAAGTACATATTAATATACACGTGGTTGTATATACATAGGTTAAAGTGCAATAGGTTTTGGTTAGGAACTGAAGCTTTGATATTGCTTGTATTGTTTACTATGGTATAAGACGAATCAATAAAAGAATGTTCATCAAAACTGTTTATTTGTCATAATACTAACTTTAAAAATATATCTGTCAATCGATTAAAAGATTTTTATTTTATATATAGATATACAAAATACAAAGTATTGTTTAGTATATTTCAACATATAATAAGATATATTAATAAAAACTCAATACACTTTTGACGAAAATTGAATTGCGAGGTATTTATATACGTTTTTTCCCTCGGCTATTTTTCACAGAAGCACCTCTTAGACGTGGCTGCGATTTTTCGACATCTCCTTTATCCAGACCGGGCGCACCGGTTCTTAGTGTGCGCTTCAGGAGAACTCGCACACATCCACAAGCCAATTTTAGCTCGCGTGCGTCTTGGCTGGGCGTTGGGCAAATTGAATCGTCAAAAAATTCGGGGCCGTTCCCTCGTCCGATGCCGCGAAAATTGCCGGCTCCCCGTTTCTTTGGACGCTTTTATGCTATTCATACGTGTGTGAGTGGACGTACTAACGACCGGGACGAGAGAGAGAGAGAGAGAGAGAGAGAACAAGTCGAAATCGGCATGTCAATGTAGCGGCGGCGGCGGCAACTGGTCGCTACTTTTGAAAACATATTTCTTAATCATCGTTTCTTCGAGGGATATCGTCTGAGTATTTTTCTCGGGGAAGGAGAGGAGCTAATTCGATTGCTTTGTAGTATTAAATTGCACTACTTAGTAGACACGAAGACGAGGACGTGTGCGCGTTGTAGAAAGACAATTGCCTGTAATGGCGTGATTTACTTACAACGTGTATAGTTCGGATAGTTTTTCGACACACCTGGTCACCGAGTATTCTTTTTTAAATTAGCATGTGAAATACATGTTACGGTACTTATCAATCGACTTTTAAAAGAACTTATGGTATATAAAAAAAAATAATGAGATAAGATTACTTAGAACGAAATGAATTCTTTAATAGTATGCGTTTATAAATATATAGGAAAGAAAAGAAAAGCAAATCCCTCAATAATATGTGGCTGCTCCTGATGTTTCTTATGCAAAACAGCTATTAAAAATAAATCACTTGGAAATTCAGAAGAAATTCTTTCGGTACGAAAAAATGACTAAATTATATTCTTCAGTGGTTCTCGAATTCTTTATTCTGAGGTGGGATTATCGAAAGAAGACATCTTTATCAGTGTGCTCCTCCTCATCTCGTCCCATGTCCATCGAATTTCTCAAACTTTTTCCCCCGCTCCGCGCGCGGTAACGAGAGGCGCGCTCCGGTTTTTCAAGAAAATTACATGGCCGCAACTCATAAATAGCCAGGCGATTCACACGTTGTATGGTAAGTCCGCCGGCAGAAAACTAATCCATCACGGCGCGGCTCACAACGCAGGTAACTGGTTTTGCAGGGGAGCGTGGCTGCTTAATAAATTAGCTGATTCGGATAATAACTCTTGGCGGATATTGCTTTTCCGACGTGACTGCAATGACGAGCCGCTGATTGCCGATGCGAGAGTTTCGAAAGGCTACTGCCGCGCGTCTCTTCCTCCTCCCCCTTTTTTCTCAGAGAGGGATTCGGGGAACCGGTAGCTGCGCGCCAACGCTTGTAACAGCGTTATAAAATGATAATTTCTTATTTAAGCTCGACCGCGTCGTCGTCCCTTTTCGGCTACGCCGACGCGGCGTAAAACCTCGTGTTTATTACTTTCACTTCTCGCCGTGCGACTAAATAATTCGTGAGAGGAGAGATATCTAAAGTTCCTTGCCACAATCAATCCGGCCGAAAACTTTTCGAGATCTCGTAGAGTAACAAGAATTTAATTACAGGCTGGTATTGATATACTCTTGCGATCGACTTTCGAAAAACCACGTACGCTTATTCTACTGCATATTTTTCTTCCTTTGCTCTCAATGTATTCCGATAAAACCGTAGCCAATCAATGTCTTAACAACGTTTCAGAGTAATCGTTTCTTACTGACTGCTCACCGCATTCGTCTTTTTATGCCAATAAAAATGTTTATTTAACTTTCACTTACAAAAGTTAATCCCCGCGCTACATCTGCTCCCCGGGTAGGATGGAAGCGGTTTGGGAAATTTCCAGCTTCGAATTATTGCACTTGCTTAAATTAATATACCGTCATATTCTTTCTATATAGTCTGTAACCTATGACTTCTAATTACTTTTATCATATATTTGACTTATTGCAAGACTATATGCAATTCATATATATCGCATAGTATTCGAAGATTGAATTACAAATAATCTTGCATTTTCTGAGTTTTATATGCCAATTGAAAGTATATAAATTCTTCATTTTATTAGCGGACGCGATAAGTCAGGGAAAGAAACAAACAAAGAGAGATTTTCCCAATATTTTTTAATCAGTCAGTGTATATCAAACACTCGTGTAAATAAAGGTCGAATCAAGTTTATTCACTCCTTGGAACTCGACTTACGTTAATAATAATCTCTCGGCCGCAAAAGACTTGTTAAAGCCAAAAGGTTATCAATCTTTACACGTGTATAAAGGGGACAAAATTTAAAAAGCGCTTCATGTCTGCATTGGTTCATGAAAAATGCTAAATTCGAATATTCAGAAGGTTCGTTCTTCAGTTCTTCCGGTTTGTTGTGAGCTTGCGTTATGATTTTTTTTCGCTCCATTTCCCCTACTGGTATATTACAATAATTTCTTATCTTCGTAAGAGTAAAAGTATAGTCTACTCCGATAGATAAATCGTTGTTTTATGTGTTACACTTTACAACAAACGGTGTAATTTCATCAGTTTGTGGATTCAAGTAAGTGTTTTAATTTTGTTTTGTGTATAATTTACCCTGGTAGAAATTTGTCTATCTCGAAATGGCCAAAATCCTAGTAAATGGGAAGGAAAAATGGCCATTTAATCGC
>JAYJLV010000056.1:6815457-6838848 GCA_036873485.1 Torymus texanus
TAAGTTTTAGCATGTAAGTTTATATGTTTTATTTTTGTATCTCCAGCTCTGCGCACAGGTAATTGCATTTACCTCGGTAGAATTACTATTTTGTAATAATAGCTGAAATAAATAAATAAATAAATTCGTGAAAACGATTAAATGGCGTATATAGACCATTTGTTGTAATTTTTATTTATTTCACAAAAAAAAACAATAATTCACTATATTGTCAAATCATATATGTATAACAGTTAAGTGCTCGTAAATGTTTGCTGTTTAAAATTAAAATCGACATGTCTTCTTTTTCATTAAGCCAACGTATTGTTAAGCTGTCTCTAGCTTTATCAAGAGCGGAAATGCCTGCATTAACCACGAAGATTACTCGTTTACAAACTGGTCAATTCGTTCGTCCTTATCACTGTTTATATTTTGCAGAAGCTTGTTAAAAAATGGATCATATTAATAAAAATTTTTGATATTTACTTAAAGAATTATCATTAAAGTTAACTAAAATCATTTATATTGTGATAATTTTCATAGAAATGATGGAAAAATAGAGTATTTAAATGACTTTAGCTTTATAAGTAAATTTATAATCTAAATCAAAGGAGTGCAGTAAAATTTATAAAAATAACTATTTTTATGAATAATATCTTATTTTCCGTTATTAAAGTTACAAGTTTTCTTACATTATAAGCTTCCGTGAATATTAAATATCACTATGACAATCGACGCTCAAAAAACTTTCTATTTTGTATCAACTCCGTAATTTTATGGCACAATTTTCGGTATTACAAAAATTTCAGTTAATTTTCAATTTTGTAATGAACATTTTTCCAGCGTCATTAGGTATAGACAAGTGCGCACGGTAGGAGAAATGAGAATGAAAATAGCACGAACCGCTAGCGATTCGTTTTTCCCATGAATTCTGAACAATAACTTAGCAACCTGTCGATCAGACTCATCGACATAAGACACTTGGATAATAACATCTATATATGTTTAAATATTTCCACAAATCTTATTAACTGTTATTAAAATTTCCTAAAATGACCAAGAAAGAAAAACATGCATTTTTTCAGATGTTCAATAGTTGAATTGTATTTTTTGCGTTATAGGTTGTGACAACGAAAGCGATGAAGGCGGCAGTAAGAGGCGACGCAGCCGAACCAACTTCAATAGCTGGCAGCTGGAGGAGCTGGAACGTGCCTTTCTCTCGAGTCACTATCCTGATGTTTTCATGAGGGAGGCACTAGCTGTGAGGCTTGAGCTCAAGGAAAGCCGTGTTGCGGTAATGACCTTTTGTGATTTTCATATACTCAATTCATTTCCAACTTGCCTTTTTGAGAATTGACAATTTAGAAATGGTTGTTCATTGGCATATAAATAGTTTTGATTAAAACATTAAAATACTTGGGGAGTTAACAATGACGTACAATATCTGAGAATCAGAGAGTTGTATGTTAACATTTATTTGGATTCGATCTTCTAACGGCCATCTATTCCGAAAAAAGACAAACCTCCAGCAAAGAGAGTTCATAGGCTGAAAAATCAGGGAAACAAGTAGCAGCCGTTTCTTCGGCCATCTCCCCACAGTGCTTTATCGTGATATACGTCGCTCGGATCCGTAGCCACCGAAACGGAGGACTCGATCGAGGGTTGATAATACGCGAGCGCAACTGTGGCCAACAACAGACGTTCGACCGTCCCTTCTCTCTCTCTCTCTCTCTCGCTCTCTCTTCCTCCCCGGGGGTACAGTTTGTCCGCCCGCCACCGCCTTATCGCCGCTGGCTCTGCGAGCCCATACGTCACGAGGGACTTAACGCTCGCGCGTGTGAGGATTATGCGCGCACGAATTTTCTTGTTACGCTTACATTGCTCGTCTCACCGATAAGTGCCTGATGTATGGGCTCTTTATTTTCGCCGTCAAGTCGAGTTGCTGCACGCGTCGAAAATCTGAATTTGAAAGTAGAGATGTTGCTTGATAGTTTCCATTTGCATTGATGCTTTACGCAATGTCTTAACAATTATATACAAACGAGTGTACACTATCGTAAAAAGTTAAAGCGTAATACAACAATAAACATCATGTTGAAAAATTTTACAGTTATGTCAATAAGGTCAAGAAAAGTTTTGCCATACTCGCGTATATACGCGCGCATATGGACAAAGTGGAGAGCCATGCGAGCACGCATAAGGGGTCGAGTCTCAATTTCACGGTTGGTCGAGTTTCAGAACTCGTGAACCCCGCTTTCCCCCTACCGTTTCGCGGTCGTATATATATATGTGTGTATGCCCTTAGATACGCTTCGCGAAGCTACGATCGCGACGATGCGCTTTTATTTTTAACTTTCCAATACAAAGTAAACAATGAACGGACTCGATATTATATTTCATTCTTAATGTCTTAATTAAAGATTGTTGCTATACCCAAATAAGATGTTCTGATTAATGTAGTAATGTATGCCATGGGACTCAGTTATTGACAAAATATCACAATAAAGATGGAAAAATAATTTCTTATTTGTGTATTAATAATGCAGACTATGGTATAACAAATCGTTTTTTACAAACGTAATTTTTCTTCATTCTTTAAATACGAGGGATTTGCATATTTGTAAGCTACCATATTACTACCATGAATGAATACCTATTTCGAATGTAAGTATAATATCAGAGTTATAACCAAGTATATTAATATATTTATGTCTAAATTCGAATGCATGTTTCGTCGCCTCTGAATAAAACGAAACTAACTGAGAAGCCGGTTGGGATAGGAGCTAACTCAAAAGCCATTTGGAAAAGGAGTAATTTAGAGTCCGGGAAAGAAAAGTACTCACTCAGGAGAATGTTTTTTATTCTTGGAATTTAAATTGGTAGCACTGACTGTATTTTCTATTCTTAGGTTAAAAAACAAAAAAAAAAAAAAAAGGGAAAATAAAATGTCAAAACTCTAAATGAAGATCTACTGGAAAAAATGTTTTGTTATTTATTGAAAATTTTTAGTTTTCGAATTTTCCTATAAATTTCAGATATGAAAAAAATTTATCCTTATTTTAAAAAATTTTTCTAGTTTAAATAAGCTCGTTTTCGGTAAGCTCTAAGCAAGAGCTTTAATTTGTCCCATGCCCTTATTCAATTGTAATACATGTTTAAAAAAAATACTACGTGTAACAAGAGAGCAATTGACTTTCCTCTCTCGTTGCACAATGTTCTATTTTCTTGCTATTTTCATGAATATTTCAATTTAACACTGCCATTTATCTTAAATTTGTATTTATCATTACTACCTTATGTTCGCGATAAAAGTAAGTGTAAAAAACAATGCACAAATTTTATTTTGAGTTTTGAAAAATTATTTTCTAAGGTTTCTTTTTCAAACAAGCAATAGAAAATACAGTCAGAACTACCAACATAAATTTCAATAAAAAAAACATTCTCCTGAGCAGGCAATTTTCTTGCCTGAGCTCCGAGTTAGCTCCTTTTCTAATCAGCTTGTGAGTTATCTCCTTTTTATTGTCGGACTCGACAATGTATAATTCTCCAGAACGTTTTGTCTAGCTCGACCGTAAAAATGATAAAAAAAGACACATTTCTAATAAATTTTTTCTTGTGCTATAAATCATACAATAGACGAAAAAACTTTGGTATCCAGAAAAACAGTGTTGCAATAACAACACGTTTTAACGACAAAACAATTTTTCTAATGAAAAGAGATAGGGGAAATTTTCGGAGAATTGCACATATATGAGTAATGCGTCAGTCAAGAAAAAAATTATTCAAACTTTAAACAAAAAAAAAAAAATAAAAAAAGACTTTAATTAATAGAACGGTCATGCGTTTTTTTTGCTTTATATCCCAATGAATTATGTCTAAACGCGCTACTGAAGGTGGTGAATTCTCTTCCTTAGAAGATCAAGGTGTCATGATAACTCGAATAATGAAGATATCCTTTATTGATGATCCTTAAAGAGAGAGAGAGAGAGAGAGAGAGAGAGAATGAGAGAGAGAGAAAGAGAGAGAAAGAGAGAGAGAGAGAGAGAGAGAGAGAGAAGGGAGGGATATGCGCATAAATTTTCTTTAAAAAGAGGTTCGAATAAAGGAGATCTGAGGACTATGCATACCTTGTAGTAAATTATAAAAGAAAAACTGAGATAAAAAGCAACGTCGTTTAGACTTAATTATGAAACTGTCAAATATATTGTTTAACATAGTTGTCTTTGAATTAATGCTTAAATTTTGGTAAAGTTACTTAATTTGGTAAAGTCTTCTTAGTTTCGGTAAAGATAATGCCATAAAAAACAAATCTAAAAGAAAAATTTCATAACAGCGACTAATTCAACAGGAAACACCTTTTACATTTGCCTTATTGTTTTTCTATTTTGAAATAAAATATAACTTTCTTAACAAGTAACTCTTACAAAAATAAAGATATGGATCGTCTGCCTCTATTTAGACACTCAACAGCGTAAGCAAGCTTAATGAAAAGACTATATATACTCAATTCTTAGACCCTTGATATAAAATAGTTTAAAAGCGTATACCCATCAAATTACACGTCAATGAAACTGATAAGGAAAATCTAATTCTTTTTCTTGAGTTAATCAATGGTATGGAAAGCGCTCGAGACCTTCTGCAAAACATGCGTCTTTTCCAGTTGGAATCCCTCTCGATGTTTTGGACGTGATGCACTTTAGCTTTATCAATTCGATTACCATTAGATATTTCTCTGTTTCTTTCTATGATGCCCGAAACGGCGAGAGGGATTTTAACTGGAAAAAACGCATGTTTTGGTTTCGCGCCTTTTTGAGCAAACAGGTATCAAATAATCAGTTAGTATTATTTTAGAGTTATTATAATTGCATAAGATTGCGCTTTGTAAAAGTGATAAGTGGTTACGTTATGACCATTTATGAAAAGGACCTTACATGAGGTTACTTCAAATAGTTTACTTCTGAAAATAAGATGAATATTATTATTTGTATTATCAGGTGTATATTAACAATCTCAAAGTTGATGAAAGTTTGTTGGCATATGAAACCATTTTACTTTTTGACCCATTGGCTTTGCAATTTTTATTTAAAACTGATAAAAAATTCTATCAAAATGGACATTTGTAATTGAACTTTTTTATTGAAATCAATTAGAAAAAGCCATGTTCGTCGTCTTAAAAATTTGTCTGCTGTCAAAGTAGATTTTTTCACACGTAGAACAAACTCATTCTTCCACGACACTCACTAACATGAGTAATGAAAATTGTTAAAAGTATATCGTTAAATTCATAATTTCAACGTTGTAATATTGAGTAACTTTAGTATTTTGAATGATAAAAAATATAAAAAGAGATTTTTTTATGAATGTAAGAAAATGAATTTAGTAGTCATCCATTGAAATGAAATAAAAACTTGTCACTACAGTTTCCGAAATTAAAAATCCTAGCGAGTGTAGCTCGGCACTTTAAAAGAAAAAAGAACACGCAGAATTGCATCCCCCCCAAACGCCCGTATAAATCGTTGCGACACGCGACTCGCCGACGGGGTGTAATTTCGCTTGGCTCCCCTACCTGCCCGGGCGCCCCTATCGATTTCGCGGGTCGCGTGCGCGCGCCGCCACGCCACCCTTCACCTGGAAGCTACAAATGTCTTTATCCCTTGGTGCGTGCCCGGGTGCTAAAACAGCCGCTTTGCACGTCGGCCTCATTATAAAGCACTGAACGCATGGTTATGTGAGCCAGAGAGCTTGTGGCGTAGAGAAAGTGATTTTATAACTTGCTTTTTGCAAGACCAAATTTCTTACTTTAATGGACTTTCGGATTGCAGATTTGAAGGAACAGCACCATTTAATTGACATTGACCTATGCTCAGTCCCAATATGACAACTCGATGAAGCTTACTTTATAATATTGCTCGGTAATCAAAGCTTTCGTCTTAACGAAATAATATTAAGCTATGTTATATGAATTAAAAATAGTACATTAATGTGAACCTGACATTTTCAGTGCTAAGTGATATTTATTGGGATGTAGCAATGAAAGAAAAATAATTTTTTTTACTTACAGTATGTCTAGCATAGCTTTTCTTTTATTTCTTGTGCATAATCTGTATATCCTCATGTTTGTGATCAGATATCTTTTTAGTACGTTTGGCATCTTAAAAATTTAATAATAGTATAAGAAAGGGGAAGATTTTTTGAGATTTTCAACTTCAAGGTGAAAAATGGATAATTTTCGAAAATACAAGTAAACAGGTTATTTTGAGAAAACATTTTCTTAATATTTTTATCTGCAACCATATCCGATATCTATTAATGAGATGTATTTAATGTTGTTAAAAAGCTTCTATTATTTTTTATTTGATTATCCAGTTTTTACTTTGAAGCATTTACCTCCTTAAGGTTACCAATATGAAAATAATTACAACAAAGATTTTAACAATATTTTTTCAAATAATATTTGTCTGTAAGCATCCTCGATAGTTGCTTGAATTAAAAAATGGCTTTTTAACGAAGAGTAAAAGTAGCTAATGCGCTACTATAGATTTAGATATTATTATAAACTTTCAATATAGTTATTGCTTTCAATTGTTTGTTCTAAAAGCTCACAACCAATAGAGTAGTTCAGACAACTATACGTACTACTGTTTTATAAATCACCGTTCGTTGTTTAGTTTTTCTTTTACAAATTCATTTACAGAAACGCTGTAATTTTTATGAATAATTCATCTGAAAGTAAATAAAGAAAACTTCATGCTCCGCGAATTTGATGGGCAATAATTTTTCAAGAAGTAATATAAGTAATGGTACTCACTCTTATATTGCTTTCAATACCTTTGACATGCTGCGCGCAATAATCGTACTCACGAAATAATAAAGAAAAAACGAAGGTTCGGCAGAGTTCATTTTTTGGTAAAAATATCATATAATTTGCTAATAAATAAAGTTAAAAGATATTATTTACATTGATATACCGTTAAGGTATTTTCGCTAAGGTACTCATTACAGCTCTGATTAATGGAAGGTGTGTTTTACGTCGCGCAGTGGCGCAAATATGATGCAATAACGTTTCACATTTCGCTCTCGTAATCCATCTGGTCAAACATACAATTAGCGGTTTTTTGGCTTAGCTCTCTGACAAAGAGAATATTCGCTTGAATGAGAAAGGGACAAAGCCGGCTGTTCCCGCAGTTGCATTTCCCTTTGGCGATTTACATAATGACAAGTGCACGTATCCTACTTTCGCTAAACTGAGCCGTGCTCTGCTTGTGATTTCAGGTGTGGTTCCAGAATCGCCGGGCCAAGTGGCGGAAGAAGGAGCACACGAAAAAAGGCCCAGGCAGGCCGGCGCATAACGCCCATCCGCAAAGCTGCAGCGGTGAGCCCATACCGCCGGAGGAGTTGCGCAGGAAAGAGCGCGAGAGGCGGCACAAGAAACTGATGAAGGCCCTCGAGAGGCAGCAGAGAAAGTTGGCGGCCAAGGTGAGATAACAGTCAACAATTGACCCGGCCACCCTTTCTACCTCCAAACTCACTGCACCACACTGCACACTAGTCGCTCTTATTCCTTTTCTAAATTTATTCTTACTCGCCCTCAGGCTGATTAGATCATTTGCATACTGTAATTATTTCATTAGTTTTGAAGCTTCATTAATCTAGCCTTCGCGCGAGCAAGATGCCTAACTGAACACGGAATTTCGAGGTTTTTTTCTTCTTAGTCAATTTCAACTCTACATAATGCCCACATGGTTCACAAACTAAATGCTATTCCGAATATAGCTAAGAAATTCATTTTTTACGCCTCCTAGATGCCTTATACGGTACCCAACTGACGGGCGAACCCGTCATCATTCAAAATTTGTATTTCTTTTAAATCTTACATTTGGAATATCATACGATCGCTGATGAATAATTTATTTAAAGATTAAAATAGAAGTAAGATCAGAAAGTAAAGAATCAATAACTTCAAAAGTCAATTAGATTTAGATCAACTTATTTCTGTAATAGGCATCAATCCGTAGCGATAAATCCCCAAATGAAGGCTAAACCATTGTCAGACTAATCAAGCTAAACACGTTAGAAGTGCTTTTTTCGAAAATGTTGATGACTTCCATTGAAATCTGTAATGATCGTTTACGCATATCTAATAACTATAACGTTAACCTTTTAAGATCCAACAATGTACATTGGAATAAATATAGCTATTTTTTGAATTTTGTTAAATTTAGCGAAACTATTGTTACGAGTGAGACCTCATAAATAATTTAATAAAAAGTCACGGCTCTCGGGCTTGAACCAAATTCATCGATTTTCAAACTAGACACTCTAACCACTCAGACATAGCCGCCACCAAATCGACATCATATTGTAATCAGACGCCTTGCTTGTTTCGTTCTTTCATATTTGTGCTTATATACGCACATGACACTATTAATAAACTTACGGATCAGATTAAAGTGAAGACTTCCCCATTTCGTGGTGTGGTTACAAGCAATTTTACGTTCAGTAGAAAGAAAAAATATTAGCAGCAAAGAAAAAAGTTTTTTCAGAATTTTTTTTCTTGCAGGAAAAAATTAATTTCTAAAAGGGTTAATAATTAAATATATTTTAAGCATACCACTATAAACTTCAAGTCATAATGATAGAAGTTGGGGCAAATAAAAAAATGAACTTAATATACATAACGCAACTACCGCTGATACTAGCGACATAAAGCATCATTCACGTCGATATGTAAAAGCTCTGACTAAAATTACAATTAAAATGAATTTCTGCTTTGTTTGCGCAGGGTATCACCGTGGACCTATCAACGCTCAAGGCGGAATGGGAGTCGCGCAGCGCCGCGGCGGGCGGTACCGGCGGCAGCTCCGCTAACGGCGGCTTCGGCCACAACTCTCACAACAACAACAACGACAGTAACAGCGTGTCCAACTCGGGCAACGACGCGAACGAAGAAATCGACGTGGTTGGCGGGTTGGACTCGTGCAGCGAGAGCGGCAGTGAGCGCGTCGACTCGGCGGCCGACGGCTCGATCGACGGCGAATCCTACCCGCGGGTTCTATCCTCGTCCTCGTCCGACAACAACAACCACCTCGCGGCCATAGCCGGGCAGCTGTCCAGCCCGAACAGCGGCGGGAGCCTCCAGCTGAACCACCAGCAGGGCATTCACCACTGGGGCTTGAGTCTACTGGAGCGGCGCAGGGAGTTGGTAGGCCTGAGCGGGAGCGGGTCCGCCAGATCGGACGCTCAGCCCGCAAGCGCGACGCCGGCGCCGGCGGCCCGGAGCTCGAGCCTCGACGACGAGGTGCAGAGCAGCAGCATCGACCTGTCAGTCAAGGGTCGCGAGGACAGGCGCCGACTGAACCCCTTCTCCATCGATAGTCTGTTAGGGAACAACAACCGATGCGGTACCCCCGAGCAGATGAGCAGCCAGCAGCAGCAGCAGCATCTGCAGCATCACGGGCTGCACCAGCAGCCGATCGCCATTAGGGATTTCAGGTCGCCGGCGGCCTCGCCGGCTTCTTCGGTAAACTCGCTACCTACGTCGCCAACATTGACGTAGTCCTGGCTGAGGTGGCGCGTCGGTCGTTCGGGCCCGGCGTGACAAAAGCAAGACTGACGCGGCTGCCCGCCAGTGACCATCTTGACACTTGCATCAGATGGCCTTTGCGATGGCTTACGTTTCCAAGTTTTTGACTGAAGCTGGATACTGTGTTCAGAGAATATGCGTTTAGTTACGACTGACTTCTGTGTCGCGACGCTGTGGCCATTCGAAACTCTATTTCTTTTGTACAAATGATTTCGTGCATTTATGAAAATCGTTATTACGTATTATTTATTATAGTGAATTGGTAAGTGAATAACGGATGTGTCTCGAATCGTCACGGCGACCGTGTTAAGTACTACGTTTGAAAGATTGAGTGAGCGGTTTAGAGTATTAAGCAAACGCTCTGTACTCTGCCTACAGAGTTGAGGAACTCATTTTCGGTTGTACACGAACGAGGGGGAAGGGAAGGGGGAGGGGAGGGGGGGGAGAGAGTTCGATGCATGTATTACGGTCCAGCCTTGTACGGCGCATATCGCTTCCAACATATCCCGCATTTAGTAGCAGATTCTTTAGACTTAAAAAAGAAGAAGAGAGCAAAACAAGTGCCGTATCTTCCTCGTCGGGGTCTGCTTTTTCTCCATTCCTCGTAACTCTTTGATAATTACTGTGCAATAAACGTGTCCGATTCGAGCCATGGAGATGTCCGTTGCGCGATCGAGGCTGTAAAGCGAGATGATGCTCGATAAACTATATCGTTTTGGTAAATTTTTTGTTGTAAAATATATTTCGAGAATTGTTCTTTATTAAAGAGACAAATTACTGAAAGATTTTGTGATGAATATCCGAAGAAATGTTTTAGCTTCGTTAGCGAAGTAAGTAAAAGTAAATTGTAATAAAGACGCAGGCCATTCTGTTGAAAAGTAGAGAACGTCGAGTTGTATTTATTGTATATAGACAAAAGCGTATTGTAACCGACGTATAGTTTAAACGGATACCCAGTGTTCGACGATTACATTTTGAAGCAATAGAACCAAAATATAAAAGAATAAAATCTAACGAATAAATGGTAGGCTGATGATTCTCTTCGAGGGAGCGTGTAAATAATAATTATTAAAATAATAATGATAGTACTAATAATCATAACAATATTAATAGTAATAATAAAAATAATAATAATAATAGTAATAAAAATATTAATAATAATAATAATAATTATAATTATAATGCGAGCCCGTGCGAAGGGAAAATAAAAGTAAAACTTGAAACGATGCCATAGTCATAGCGATGAATCCATAAAAATGAAAATTACAATTGAATGTATAACGGAAAAAATATAAAGGCCGGGCTTCTTCGGGTGTCAATGAAGAAGTTGGCTGTATAATCGAGTCTGAACGGCGGATTTCATAGTTGCCATAAAACTGAGATTCGAGATAGTACCTATCATATACCCAATATAAATATATATATATATTAATTTATTCTCAAAAAAAAAAAAATTGTTTATTTGTTATTATTAATTATGCCTGTATGTATCCTTTACCTTTATTATCCTTCATGAATGTTATACAAGAATAAGTACGTGGTCTACTTTGTATTTTAATTAACTTGGAAAGTTTACCTATATGTAATATAAATGAAAACGATCTCAGAGTCACGTGTTTATTTTATCCTTCGTATGTGTGCGCGCCTGTCTACCGTAGAAAAATAAAAACAAACCATACAGAACTTACAGGAGCGTAGATAATTCCATTGGAGTTGGGCTCAATTTTTTGCGAGTCGCACGCAAACCTCAAAGTATGGTACACGAGATGGAATCTTATGGATCTTAAGGTAGTCCGAGCAGTTCCGCGAGACAAGTCAGTCAAAATAGCATCTTTGGCAACAAATATATACAAATTATTATTTTATACTTATTTGAAATGTTACATAAATAAATGTTATGAAATTATATGCATATGAGCTATTTCCAAAATTATTTCCCTTTTACGTATCGAAAAAAAATAAAAAAATTTTTTTCAAGGCACAGTCATGGAATAAAGATTTTCTTGTTTTTTAGGCCTTTTTTTGCTGACAATAATTCGATTTTCTTTAAAATGATTAAAAATAACTCTAGGTTCGTCCTCAATCGTTCCCCTAAAAATTACTCAATATGAAGTTTGGAATAAAACTATAGAGTGAGAACTTTTCAGATCTTTTCAGAATTAGAAAATGTTGATTCCTTCAAAAGTTATGCAAGTTTAAAGTTGAAGTTAAAATTTAGAAAATGTCTGAGCAATCTTATAATTATGTTGTAAGGAAATAAAGACACAAATCTAAAGATTCTACTGATAAAAAAAGAAATCATACAAATGTTTATCACATTAAGTAAAATTTTCATTTGAAACGGAAAAATATGACATTTAATCATACACCAATACCAAAATAAATATCTTTTCATTAAAAAGCCTGGTTACCGAGTTTGAAATTTCGGCAGTAGATCTAAATACACTACCGACGGTAACTTTAAAAAATATTTTTCACTTGGACTACCTTAAAATGGACCCATATGTAATCAAAAAGAGTAACGTAGCATACTAATTAATCTAGTTATATACAAGGCAAGAAACAAGACGAATAGATAGCACAAAAAGAATCTTAAAAATTTTCATATTCCAATTTTATTTTACTAATGATATATAAAGATTCGTCGAATAGTTAAAAGCACAACGATCAACTGGAATAGTCGTCAAAATTTTTATCTTAATTTAAGACGTGCGTATCAGAATATTGAGTGTGAACAAACTGAAACGATTATTGGCTGAAGAAAAAGATCGTTACAATAAAATTATTTATATTTTTATATCTTTGACTAATTCTCGTCAGTTTTGTTGAAATTTCCCCAGGTCGACAAACGTCTCGATCATAATTGAGCGGTAAGGATTCATCGTGAAGAAAGAAAGATGCAAAGAGAATGAGTGACTTGACTCTTCACGCTGTGATCGAAGGGCCAATATGCAGAGAATAACAAAAGGCTATTGTCTGCACGTGCGCGCGCAGCTTGATGTACCCGTATATAATGTAATTATACAATGCGCAGTGTTCGCCAAGGTCTCAATTATTATTACACGTTCTTTCCCTTCTTCCCACCCAACATGGACTGAAACATCGTCTAGGAGATGAGAATATTTGAAACACGCGCCGATTTTCTACTTTATTGTTAGCATTCTATTTCTAAATAATTCGAAAAATTATTTTTCATCATTTTCTTATTATTTTATCGTTAATATTAAATTCTTAATTTCCAATTAACTACACCAAAGGACTAAAAAAGACTTGAGTACTTATTAATCTCATTAGAATTTTATTATTATATAAATTCCTGTTGGCGAACGTCAAGTGAACATAATTTCACTCTGCCCTCGTCTTTAATAATCTGTTTTCTGCGCTCCCCTTCTTTTTCTTCCTTCTGGCGGAAAGAAGCGCGCACGCTTATCAAGCAATAATTAATACTTAACTTCAACATAAAAGAGAGACGAGAGTTGAGAAAAGTGCGCATACGAGAAATTTGATTTCCTTGCTCACGCGCGCTTAATTGGGCTGCTGGCGCAGTAGTTCCGCCATCCGTCCGCGTATGTATGAGAGAAGTAGACAGAAGCGCGGAAAGCCGCGAGTTTATTATTCAGTGGTTGTAATCTCGAGAAAAGCTGCTTGTATACCTACACATCTCTAGAATTAGTGATACCGGAGGCCTTGGATTTGACGTCACACGTGCGAAATACTGCTAAAAGATATGGACGCTGCAAATCCCGGTGTACACTGACGAATAATGTCGAATAATAAAATAGTAGCATTGCTGCACTTTACGCTTTGAGAGTACTAAAGGCGCGTCTCGTAATGGCATTTAGGTGTCTTGCGTGCGCTTACAGAGCGAATAAGAGAGCAGCTAATCAAGTCAATCTTCTTACTTGTCATTAGAAGTGCATTCCCCATGATGCCCATACGAAGTCTTGCTTTTTGTCCTATATATCTGTGAATGAATTTAGTAAAATAATTGCTGTTATATGTATAATAAAATAAAAATGACTTTATACGTAAGTCTATAGTCAGAATTACAGTCGACATAATCTGATTGCTATACCTAATTGTCAGACGTGCATTCAGGATCTCCATTGGAGATATAGAAAAGGACAGGTACCCGGAGGTCGAAACTTAAAGTTCGTGAATATGTTCATGCAGTCTTGGATACGCATCTGCCGTGGGTCGAGCATAGGAGGTGCAAATGTCGAAGGAGGTAGCGCGTGTAGTAGTGTGCGCTCACAGGCGCGCGATCGAATAGATTCTTGGCGGCAGATGCGCGCCCTCGGGCCTTATTACACGTACACGCGTTCGGGGTCGCTCGGGTAGGTCAGCCCTCGCATAAAGCACTTGGGGCCCTTTCCCATAGGGCCCTTATCGTTGGGTCCCGATCGTGCACCTACCTTCCTTTAGCCTTCTTTATTTCTCGCGCGCGAAACAGCCCCACCCACACACGTCGCGTTAAACGCTAATTCGCTTTTCTTTTCTCGCGCCCCCTTTGATAGAATGGAGCTGCGCTGCGTTGTGTTATTATCGTTATCGATGACGAGGATTCAATATGCGCACGATCCTTCGTAAAGTGGCATAAATCAAGAAGACTGCGAGCGTTCTTATTAAGGGTTTCGCAGAGTCCTTTCCTCGTGAGTCTGAGCGACGTTGGCTGGCTGATAAGAGCAATGCAATTATCTGCGAACCTTGGTTCTGCACACAGATACACACACACACACACACACACACACACACACACACACATACACACATGCATACAGATATATATATTTGTGTATATGTGTGTGATTTTTATGTACAGCTGGATTCGTGTCAACTCCTCTCGCAGATTATTCATTATTAATAAATCGTAATGCAAGTATGGAAGGGATTAATTTTTCAAATTCAAAGCTACAAAAAACTATAATTTTATTTTTGTTGTGAGTCTATTATGTTTGTTTTTTGGGGTAACTTAATTAAGTTTCATAGTAAACCCACACCATATTTTATGCAAGGTTTCGAACCTATTTTTTTATTTTACCTCAAGAATACTCTTCATTATCGTCCGAATGATTAATGGACGACATTGTGATTTATGCATTAAAATACAAAGTAAAGAGAAGCTATTTTATGTTAAACGAAATCAAATTTTGATTCGTGTTTATGAAGGAAAAGGAATAGTGTATGTTCAATAGTTTATTAAAAAAATAAATATTTTTTGTATAATTAGATTATTTCGAGTGTACATTTGTGCGTGAAAATACTAATAAATACTGTGAAAATCAATCAATATCCATTACCTTGATCAGCTCAGACTTAAACACACGGAAGTAAAATATGCTTGAGCGTATTATGAGAGATGATAAAATTTCGGAGTAACTTGATTATGTTAATAAGCAGATGTCGCATGCCAGATTTTCTGGATGTAATGCAATGCAGAGCGTTGATTGGAACTGTTATGCAAGTGAAAGGAGTTATGTTAAGAAGCTGAGTAGCGTGTGGACACTAAGAAGGACAACGACGAAGAGGTCTTATTATTTTCTTGGAGAAACTTTGCACACGTAGTCGGTCACGTGATCACTTCCTGCTTTTAAGCTCCCTAGCTGTTTCCTTTTTCAGTGTGGTTCACTGATTTCATTTTATTTGATTGAAAACATGTGAAAGAATAAGTCGTGAGTAATATTTGGAGACCAAAAATTTAATACTGGCTTTATTTTAATCAGCCTTCATGTGGCGTGGTGGGTTCATTATTCTTTATAAACTTAAAATGCAAACACAGATAGATAAACTAAACAATGCAAGTAAAAAACTTACTACTTTGGCAAATAGAAAGATTCTTGATGCTGTAATATTTTGAATATAAGAGTTCAATGGATTTCAATTGTCTGTTATACCTCCCTGCGTTGAAATATACAGCTTTTACATAATGTGTTTATGAAAATAGTCTGCACGATTTCCTGCAGATATTTCTGCAAGAAATCCTGTAGAAATATCTGCTAGAAATTTCTACAAAGTTTTCGCCCACAGGAAAATTCTGCAAAAATTCTTACAGAAAATATTTCGTATCTGTACAACAAAAAATAATAATATTTATAGTACTGGACGATAATTTATAATATAAGATTGAGTGAAAACATAAGGATAACGTCGTTGTTTATATGCATAGTCTTACTCCAGGCATTAATTATTAAATGAAATGCAATGAAGCTACTATATTTCTTTATCTCCTGCTTTCATATAGTGTTTTGCGAACAACATAATATTCAGATGCAGACGCGCTAACAGTTTGTCTCCATTTGTGCACATATACGTATAGTGGCAAACGAGAGAAGACATGTGCGTATTTTTACGGCTACTTCGGATATTGAAAACTTTTTCCTCTCGTGAGTCTGAAAGAAAGTGGGTATGAAGGGAGATCCTCGAAAGATGGAAGATAACAAAATTAATAGCCGCTTTTGGCAAGGGGACCTCGAGGCCGGTGGCGGACAGCAAATTTTATTACCGATTTTTATTCTGCTTATGCGCCAAGATTCAGTCGAGATGGCCAGCTCTACGACATAAGAAGAGAAGAAAAAGAGAGGAAGAGAGAAAGAGAGAAAGAAAGAGAGGGGCTTGAATATTATGGTTGCTCGCAATTTATCACGGCGCGCACACTACATATTGTTGTGCTAGCGTTGATAAGCTCGCTCTGCACGCATCGTTTACTTTATTTCACGATGGCTAATTGTAGTGTTCGTTTTATGTCGTAACGCAGCACTTAATTATGCATGTGTGCAAGAGAAATGCAGAGGATACAAATTTGTCGGCGAAAGCTAAGCGAAGATCGAATCGCGAAGCAGGGAAAAATGGCCACTTAATATTAATATGCGCCTCGAACGTGGAGCTTTTGTTTTTTCAAGTGCTGGAATTTCGAGCATGACCAAAATTTCCGATTGAATGTTTATGGTTATGGGTTGGGTCCGATATTATTTATTGTTCATAATGGCCTTCCTTCGGTTCTTAAATCGACTCGATAAAGCCACTTGGGGCCGTGCGCGCTGCAACTGAAATTCGAATTGGGAGGTAGGTGCACTCCGTGAGGTGAAGTCGTGCCTCTTTTCAGAATTACACTACACCAAAAGATCAAAAGAAGTTTTACCTACATTATGTACAACGTGTACGCGTATCCCGTTATTTATTTACTTCGAAAATCACGTTTAATAATGTATGTTTTTCAGAAATTATGTGAGATCTCGTTACGACGTCGATTGCGATGTGTTTAATTCAAATGATGACGCTATTATACATGTAAATTAAATTTCATGTATCCAGCCGATTATTTATAGGTATAAAGCCATTTTTTAAATAACTTTAAAGTTCTGTCAGTGAATTAGAGTAGTGTAGAATATCGACTTCTATAGCTGGGCAGCACTATAATTTAATCTAAATCAATTATTACTAAATTTTAATACAACACTTTCAAAAATTCTTGGGACAAACAATGTCCAAATTTGAAAACTCACAGTTTCCCAAAGGTTTTACATAAAATCAAAGACAATATTTACCAAAATATGAATAAAAAGTTCCTATGTAAATTATCAATATCATTTACTTTTTACAAGTTATGATAAATAATTATAGTAAGAAAATGTATTTCAACAAAGTTATGTTAAATTTTCGCCTCCCATTTATGAATATTTAGGATAATCTAATGCTCTTTGTCAAAATAATCAATCACTGTGTTTATTTTTCATTATTTTGATAAGTTAGTTTCATTGTTTTTTCCAAATTCATTAAAAGCTCATGTATTCACGGTCAATGGTTTCCCAAATCATCAAACAATTTTATTCTTGTACATCTCAGTTAAACATGTTTCTGTACGTTATTGTTTAGGTATTGATTGTTGTTTTTGAGAATTGCAACCAGCATCTCTCTCAGAGGTCACCTCGTAGGCTTATTGAATAAAATTTAACCGCACGTCGTCAGCGATCAGACTAGCAAGATAGACGTCGAGAAGTTAAAAGCAATCAGTAAATGTAGGTATAAAATACGAAAAGAGGAGCCAAAGAGTCCGTACTTCAAAGGGATTTGCGAGGGACCCAGTAATTAGCTGCGGCGCATTTCTATAATTCTCTCCCTTAACGCGCGAAGAGAGTTGCGTGCGTTCGCCCTCCTTTGTTGCTGCAATATCGCCGATAAATATCTCTCTCTTGTCTTCCACCTCCTCTTCTTCCCCTCCTCCTCTACCAAGCTCATTTCTCTTTCTCTCTTGCTCTCGAAGGCGAGAATACATACACACACACATATTCTCCCATACTCATATGTATACACGCACGCGTGCGCTAGCGGGACGTTTGATGGCGGGCAGCCAGCGCGAGCGAGAGAAGTAAATCTAAGTTTTACGAGGCAGCACCGCCTCTTACTGGCACCTCCTCGAGCACTGCCCACAGTGCTCCTCTCTCTCTTTCTCTCTTCTAAGTTCCCCCTTTTTTCCTCCTTCTCCTCGCGTTTCCCCCTTCCCCGAGCGAGTTACTCACCGTTGCCACTGAGGCTCTTAGGGTCTACGGCCGCTCATGATTCTCATAATAAATCGCTAGGGAAACAACCGAGCGTTCGCTTCTCCACGCGAGCATGAATAACGCGCAAATCCTAACATGTGCGCGCGCAACCGTCCGAGAGAGCCAGCTGTGGGAATGCCAGAGAGAGAAAATGGGTACGACATTTTTTGACTTTGCGAAAAATCTTCGTACCTTGACTCAAAAGAATTTATAAAATCCTATTTGATTCTGATTTAGCTTACGGTGAAAGAATAGGAGGTAGCAGAATGGGAGGTTTGACTAAAAAATTCGATTTTCGAATTGGATGAAAAGGATTTAATATATAGATTACCACTTTTAGGGTATTACAACTAGGCAAATACTTTATTTGAAGCAGCTTATATGAAAGACTCTGTAATATAATATTAAGGGTCATGTACAGATATTTTTACGTCTTGAAAAAAATAAAAAAATTTTTTTGAAGGCGCACACCCTTGAAATAAATTTGGTCTTGTTCTTTTTAGGTCTTTCTGATGGTAGAACAAATAAGTGCACGCTATCATTTTTTGTTGACGATAATTCGATCTCTAAAAACTGATTAAAAATAGTTCTAAAATTCACTAAATACTGTAAACATGTACGGATTCAATTATTGGCCCTTTGTCATTATAACTTTGACAAGAATCAACATTTTTTAATTCTGAAAAAAGGCTTGAAAAGCTCTTGTTCTCTAGTTTAAGTTGTTTTTCGTGGAATAATTGAGGATCAAACAAGAACTATTTTTAATTATTTTTTTTTAAATGTCAGCAAAAAATATCCTCAAGTTGAACATGTACTAATTTTTTTCTACGTACTGAAAACCCTAAAAAACCACAAAAAAATTATTTCAAGAGTATGCTTTCAGAAAAACTTTTTCTTTTATTCGAGACCTTAGAAAGAAACGTATTTCTTTAATGTATTGTTGAACAACTGAAAAACTTGCATTTGATATAAAATCGTCTTTATGAAAATTTCCAATAAATTGTAGATTATAAAATCTTTTTGGACCTATTATTAGTTCATTACTTTTTCTGGGGGAAAAAAAATAAGATAGTTACGAATACTTTGAATGTATTGTATTTATATAAAAATCATAAGGTGAATAGCAAGTATTAATTTATACAAACGGACCTTTTCCGTAAATTTTTTTCTTTCTCATCAACTTTCTTTTCATTATATTTACTTTTCATTGTAATATTTCTCTTTCTAATTTTATCGTTTGCATTGTTTACTCGAATTCAATTTACAACGTCATCAATATCAGTCAGTATTATTTTAAATTACTCACTTATAGATGTGATTATAATAATTATATACACTCGGTGTTACCAAATAGAAGAGTTATTAGCTATGTCACAAGAGTTTCAACATACGATGTAGCAAAGCATTACTTTTAGCAGTGAGTTGATTAATATTTTCTCTAAAAATAAAAAGAAATGTTTATTATTTTTTAATAATTCTGTGTAATTTTTTTCATCTTGTTTAACGTCGCCCTATTTATATGGTCCCATATACGATGCTAAATGGTGATGGAGGTCAGCAGTGTGTTGGAAAACAAAGTACATGTGTATGACACAGGGGTGCTTGTATCAATCGGTGAATATCTCAAATTCAAACCCGATTTATCGAGTGATTAGTCCGAGTATTACCTACAGAGCCACTGCTAGACCTCTTCTTCTAAGTTGGGCGAAGCACTCGAGCGAGACCCGCAGTTCGATCGGCCTTTAGATACTTATGCATTCGGCATAACCATTATTACGTAATCAATCCGACCCTTGCAAAAAATTTTTCTGGATCTGGCCTGGAAATTGTATAGCGCTAGTCTAGCTCTAGGTGTCTAGTTTCAAGAATAATGCGGCCGAGAAAAGGGGATTTAGATTGGAAAAAGAGGCAGAATAATCTCTTTCGTCAACCAGAAAACCCGATTGGTGGACTCAGCAGAGTTAGTTCTTAGCGCGCCTGAATCCGGCATAAAGGCCAAATGTAAGCGCCCACATTACTCTTGAGGTCCATGGCAGTCTCCCTCAATAGTGAAAAAGGAGACAACGCCGGCTAATTACGTTAAGTGGCGACTGTGCAGAGAACCCTACACTGTAAGAAAACATCCATATATATATAGATATACTGTGTTTACATTTTACGTTTCAAAATATACACAATGTATATCTATATACATGGAAGTTTTCTAACAGTGTAGGGCTCATACTACTAGAGCGTGCAGGTACCCTGACGCCTTGAATCATGTGGACTCCATAAAGGACCACGTGCTAAATGACAATACAAGGCATCCACTTTGGAGGGAGTGATGGGCAGCTTTCTAGCTGCCCTAATTACCGAGGATCATTCCTATGACGATTACCGAGATTGGAACAAGGGTCGTACTCGTACACTCATGTGTAATAAACCAAATGTATTAGTCATTATATATCGACGCCTCCGATGCATAAAATTCTATCTCACAGATGGATTCAATATGATTCTAACTCAAAAACGCGAAGAATATAATTCTGTGGCTTCCCGGAATAACCGAATAAGTTCACTTTTCGAGTTTCTGAGAAAAACGGGTTTTAATGTTTAAACTTATATGTAAGATCGGGAGAAACGAGATGAGTCGCGATACTTGACTAGTTAATTGACATATTCAAAACACATATTAACACGGTGGTTTGAATAGATTATACATTTACTGATGCGTTAAAAATGAGTAAGAACTCAAATAAGTATGGACTTATCTGGTTGTGCCGGGAACTGTGGACTTACCTCATAGTGCGGCTCGCTTTTATTTTAGAGCATATTCTTTAACTTAATTATGAAACGGGTCAACAAATTACAGAATTAGCAATTGTTCAATGAATTCTTCTAACTTATTCAAGAAATTTCTATTTTTCTGACATTTCTATTAAATCTACGACCATTTGCATTGTACTAATATTGTAAAACTTTAAAATGTTTATAATCTGAAAGTGTATAGGAATTTTTTAAATAAACAGATAACTATATATTAACCACCATATTCACATTCAATTTGTATAGATAAAATAAATTATAACTACCATAAACGAAAAAAATGATGGACTTATCCGGCTATTTCGGGCACAAAATTTGAAAAATGAACTTATCTGGTTATGTTTCAGGTGAATTGTAGCTTTATGGAATAGTACATTGTGTACCAAGGGCGCGAAATCGGGGATTCTCGCACGAGCGCCCGCTAAACAGGCATGTGAAACCAAATTTCGCGCCCGGTGTGTCAAAAAATCTATTAATATGTCGAGTAAAAACTTCGATTATGGGCCGGAAAATTCATCAACTTATTCAACAAACCTGGATGAATGCAATGTCTACATAAGTAAGATCTGGATTAATGATACTAATGATTTGAATAATCAAAATCTCCGTAAGTAACAAGAAAACAATTCTCACTATATTTGTAACGGATAAATTATTCTCGGTTAGTTCGGTTTTATTACGTTACAAATAATTCATGCGAATGATAATAAAGAAAGATATATGTATGCCCTGTCCTATTCCATCATCCGAAGAAGACCGATTTGACGGTTTTTTTCCAAGCCTTCTGAGGAAAAATTGAATTTATCTAGTGCCAGACAATTGCCAGACCAGATCCAGATAAATTTTTTTACAGGACCCACTGATTAGGTACATATGGGAGTATTAACCCCGGGCTACAGGCTTGCCCCTCACCACCAAAAAATTTTGAAACACATCTTTTTGAAAGAATGCTCCAAAAATTTCAACCTAATGAGGATTGAACCCAAGCCTAGAGCAATGTTTATTTTGTAAGGCAAGCACCTTGTCGCTTGAGCCAAACACCGTTCTAACATTTTATGTATAAGCTCACATATATGGCTGATTCTCTGTTAAATATAGAGCGGTCAAAATTACCTTGTCCTCTCTCGCGTGGAGGGTGGACAAAGGGCTGGTAACTGGCTACTGTACAGGGGATGAGTGCTTACAAGTTCATATCCTCAAACAAGGCATCTGGGATCTTTGCGCCAGTCCCGAAGAAAATATAGACCGCTAAATCTCAACAAAACGATGACTTCGAACCCGAAATTTTTAAAAGCGCACTGCGCAGTTTTGTGTTATGCAGAACTTGCACTTTAAAAGAGGCAGTCATCGTTTGAATTTTTCATACTTGAATGCGAAAAGTTGGCTTCAGATCCCAGAAAATTTTCCAACACTGAAAATACAGTGGAATTGGAGCACAACTAAGTCCCTCTGCATTAAACAAACCCAAGATCTAGGCCTTCGCATAACCTTATATGACTGCAAAGTCGGTTAGTTTTGAAGATCTCAAGCTTGGTCTGGACTGTGCTTGCAATGAGTAGAGAGTAAGCTTCCTTGCATCCTTTGCATACAACGTCTATAAGACGAACTCAAAGACATAAGACCTACTGGCTCTCGATATACACAGTGGTCAACAGCGCTTTTTGATTTAAGGTAAAAAGAAGGTCTAGCCCTCGCGAAACTTACATGACTGGAAAACCAGTCAGCTTTGGTGCCCCCAGGCCTCACCAGGCTTCTGTTTGTAATGAGTGGGAAGTTGGCCTCACTGGGCTCCTTACAACGCAAACGTCTATACGATAGTCTCGAAGGCTATTAAAGCTGTAAAATAGTATGCGTAGTCTGATACATCGGAAGAGGACTTTCTCTTACTCAGAAGGAAACCCAGATATTTAGTATGAGAGGGTTAAAGGGTTCGAATGCAGACAGTAACCTGATATCCTTATTGTGGAAGCAGAAAAGGTATATGGGATGTCGTATTTCGTACGTATGATACATCGGAAGAGAACTTTCTCTTACTCAGAAGGAGACCCAGATATTTAGTATGAGAGGGTTGAAGGGTTTGAGTGCAGACTGTAACCTGACTTTATCCTTATTGTGGAAGCAGAAAAGGTATATGGGATGTCGTATTTATTACGAGAAATTAGAAGAGTACTCCACACTAAATTTGAACGCAAAGAACAACTTGAATGAACTGTAACTGCGAGTCGCAAACCATGCTAAACGCGGAACAATCAATGCCGGCATGTTCTCAGAAACTTTATGGCATAAATCTAATTCAATCCATGAATAGTCGCGCTGTCTGATGATCCAATAGGCTGGAGCACTCGTAATCCCATGTGAATGTCAGAAAGCCCTAATGTCAACTCAAAATGGGATCGAGAGACGCAATCAGAGTAGTGAGCAAGGGTACTTATCTTGTCAATCAAATGAGACCCTAAACTACACATAAATCTAATGACTAATCAGACA
>JAYJLV010000056.1:6838948-6849038 GCA_036873485.1 Torymus texanus
AGTAGTGAGCAAGGGTACTTATCTTGTCAATCAAATGAGACCCTAAACTACACATAAATCTAATGACTAATCAGACATGTAAATAGAAAATCGAGAGAAGGTTCAAATTAGCACCTTGAATCAAATGTAAGAATCCTACAACTGAACATAGCGTGATAAAAGGTATTCTCGGCTATTTCTCGAAGCTCGATCGTCTCCTTATCAAACTTACTCGATAAACTTTCAGTTGGCCAGAGACACTCAGGTAATTTTAAGAAAGTTGAATTTAGAACCCTTCTACTGTCTTTGTTAAACGCATCAAGCGTAATTCTAGTTCCGTCGTCCGCCGGAATTTCCTTTATGTGAAGGCTTACAAATAAGGAACCAGGAGGGATTGATCATTTCGGAAGAGGTGCTTCATACAATTTGAATTGAACTTCACTTACGGGTAAGTTCATTCAATTGTACAATTGTATTTCACACCTCTTCCTTCAAAGCTATGAAACGGTAACTACACATAACGAAGAAAAGAAAAATGTAACGATAATGTTTTGTAAATGTACAAAATATTTTTAAAACAATTTCGCATCCTTTCTAGATTTAAATACCATTCTTTGTTTATTATACAATAAAATAACAAAATCGTAATAACAAATTATTACATATTTTTGATATTTTAGTTCCAGTTTCATGCTTAATTAATGGTATTTTTTTGCGCTCATTTTTTCGCTTTGAAGCGTGGTTAATCCAGCGGAAGAAGAGGTATTTGATCATGAGGACGAGGTGTGAAGTACAGTACAAACTCTATGTATATTATGATACTAGTATATCTTGGGAGTAAAGGTGTGTTATTGACTCCTGTAAGGGGTTTGCTATCTTATTGAAGCGTCAATAGTCGTTATTGCTCCTGAAGAGCTTCCTGGAGAAGAGTTATTATGGCTTAATCCCTGATTTAATGGTCGAAAATGTCACATAATCTCATTTCTAGAACCTGTAATACCTACGCTCGTTTCTTACCTTTTTCCAACGTTACCGCCTGCAGTGATGCGGTTCGAGCGAATAAGGGCAGAAATACGCACGCGGTGCTTGCCGAAAATAAAATAGAGAAACGTACTCGTACGTTCTGCAGTTTGCAGGAGGAAGTACATTAGTGTCCTAAAAATTATAGTATGCCATGTGTACTACTTAGTATTAGGCATAATATTATATAAACCTGCTGAACTTTTAAGCAGGTATTATCGTTCACGCTTCAATCGCTGGTGTCTTACAAGATGTTCAAAGATGCGGATTCTAGATTTGACTAAGACTGAATATGCTCATATGTAAATGCAATTAGAATATTTTAAAATTTGGAAATTAAAGCCAAAATGTCATTTGAAAAGTGAGAATATACGAATCCTACAATTTTATTTTCTTTTCCAATTTTTAAAGTTTATAATATTCTAATTATGTTTGTATAAAAATCAGGAAGACTAAACATTTACCCATAGCTTTACATCATTATTTATCGTAGTTCTAAGGTCTAAACTAACTTTTATCAAGGAACTTTACACAATTGGAAATGATATCAAGTTTTGACATAAGTTTTATATAAAAAATGGAATTAGGAACACACTTTTTTATATAATTAAGATTTAATAGGAACAAGGTACACAATATTTGGGCGCAATACTTATGTAAAGTAAATGGATTTATAACCTATACATTTTGTGTTTTTATTTTTCACACGTCTTGTGTAATCATTTGTTTAACTAAGAAAAGAAATGATTTTTAATCGTGTACGTGTAATGCAACTTTAAGGTTTCAAACAATATATTATCTGGGAAATTACGCCAGTTCTCTTCTGAAGTTACATCTTTGTCAGCCTTTGCAAAATGATACCTTTTTTATCGCTGTTGCGAGATGACAATTTTTTTCGCTTCTAACCAGTAAAGTACTATAAAAATATCTTCCTTAATTTTCATCTGATACTCTTTCTTGAAATTAAATTTTTTATGTTTCAAAATGTTTTATCACAAAAATAATTAGTTTGAAAATTCTTATAAAAATTAAACTAAAGGATGTTTTAATTTGAATTTTTCTAAATAGGTATATAAAGTTCTTAAATACTAATCTCAAAATACGATACTAACCCTTTATCTAGGATCCTGCTTTTCTTTTACCCAGATAAATACTGTCGTTTACTATCTTATATTTCTGTAATTTAATATGAGAACAAACTACCTTTAAAATAACACTAGTGATTGAGGATCAATGGTGTAGTTCATCAAAATGGCACGATTCGTAGCTATGTGAACCCCTAAATTACATAAGGACTCCACGTATAAACAATTTTAGCAGTCAAAATATAGTTATAAATAGAAACTGTAGAAAAATTCGCAAAAAGCGATAGCCCGACTGAACCAAATTTATTCCCTTCGTTCTCTTCTCATATAGCTTATCGCTGACGAGTGCTTATAAAATTTACAAAACAGCTGCCGCCGTGAGCTCGAACTCTAAAAATATAGTTGGCCGAATTCTATTAGACCGGTTTCTCAGGCTTCTCTCCTTCAGTCTACTATTATGTTGGGTCGTCTTCGCGGAACCGTTCGGATCTCCTATAGGACTATACGCTGATATATAAATCTAGAATTCAGGTAATTTGAAAATAAATAGACAGGTATTTGAACGTTGCTAAGAAGTAAATAAGTCACTTATTATTATTTCGACCCTCTTAGAAGCACTTTAATGCAATTGCAATCATATTGCCGCTCATACTTGTTTGTTTGCATACTATATTAAGATTTTTCTTTTTGGCGGACAGACAGCGTATAATAATTAATAATAATAAAGTCTGTGAATAATTAAATCTTAATTAGGTTTCCAAATGAATTTGTTAAATTGATGACTGATAATGTTTCTTAAGTAAATTAAATAAGTTGCATTCTACCAAATTCACACCAGTAAGATATTTACTATTTTTGTAAAAAGAATTCGCTATAATTATGTTTATGCATGAACTAAGATGCGAAACTTTGTTCTAAATAAATTTTATTAAGAGTCAACAATTTAATGTATAAGTAGTTACGGATAAAATTTATTTAGGTTTAGTAATAGAACGATTTTACAAGTATTTCTGAGACGTTCATCGAAATCCTCTATAGTAACCATAAAATATCACAGTGCATTAATATAAGTAGCCAGTTTTCAATACATAATTTAAAAAAATGTATCGCATGTACCAATATCAAATAATCAAAAATTGAGCAAATTTAATTAATCGAAAAAAATAAAAGCACCTTCCTTTGAGCCTATCTTCCCACGCAAGAAGTCGAGCGCTTGACAGCTGCTGGACGATGTATATACATGTATGGAATGTGCTCGCGTCTCGTCTTGGAAACACCGTGTGCCGGGGGCTCTTAATTGAAAAACACATGAGCGAGCCAGAGGAACCGGCTACCTCGTCCGATAGACACTTGCGAGCCTTGGATGCTGAGAGCGCGGGCCAGAAAACCTACTATAGATTAACCAGGGCTGTTATTACGAAAGGCGCGCAAGCATGGCCTTAAAAATTGGTTTTTAATGCGATCTCGTCGATCCTCGTTCGCCTCTCTACTCTGCTATACAGTTAAGGTAAGCGGTAATAACTATATTAATCCATAGGAACATCCAAAATTCGTCCGTACCCTGCGCGCCAGTGGCAACTTCTCTCTTCGTCGCCTTTTTTTTCGTGTGTGTATACAAAATTATTTTTTACCAACGACTAGTAGGCAGTTGTTTCTACCGGATTATTGTGCCTAGGGATTGCAGCTTAGTAATTATCGATTTTTGTCCGATAAAATATATTATGTGGAAGAGAAGATCTGTTTAGAGAAGTATACTTATAAGTAAACATTGATGCGTATGAGATAACGGGGGCGCTGGTGATTAAAAGATCGAATTGAAAATTCTTAAAAGAAGATGATAGAAAAGTAAAATGGCAACATAAGACAAAAGTGCAAAAACAAAATCAGAAGTGAGCTTTAGATTCCCAGAAAACCACTTGTGGGACTACATTAAAATGTCACACTTTTCTGAGTATTTACGTTATAAATCTGCAGTGAAATCCACCAAAACAAAATTTAGACAAAACGCCGATATTTTAAGTTAGCTTATTTAAAAAAATACACTCAAAAAAAATTTTCATTGGATAAATGGAAATGTGGTTGCTTTAACGGAATTGTTATTGAATTAACGGAATTTTGGTTGCCTTAACAGAAAAATCCATTGATTCAACAATACTTGTACTATAAAATATGTACAACTCGAATTGCTGTGGATTCAAGACTGTAGCTATTCACGCAATGTACATTGTCTAACTTTACGTCTTAACAAGTTAATTTAATGTTTAACAAAAAATATCAGTTTCTTCAAAATACTAACACTATTTCTGATAAATTGATCAAAATATAATTTTAAGTCAACTGATGAAACTATTAATTAAGAAAAATATGTATCAAGTTAACCGTGTTCATAATTAAATTGAATGCACATATATTCTAAGTCATCTTAAATTACCTGTACGCACATACGTGTATGAAGGCTTATAATATTGTTTTATCTCCAAATAAAATTAGTACTGCCCTAGAAGTACCTGATCGCCGTAGTGAAACTTAGCTGTTTAATAAGTGCTTTTGTATACAATAGAGTGTCAAGGACTCGCAAGCTCGTACACGGAAGCAATGAGAAAAGCCGAGACCGCTTTAATAATTTCGCCACTAAATGGCTGATTAAGACGTGAGAGTTTTTTTCGCAAAATCCGCAAATGCCGAGAAACTACATCGGTTAGTTTATGAGTGATTCCGCCGAACTTCTCAAATTTGAGCTAAAGAGAAATCGAAAAAAAAACTAGGGGGCTGTGCAACTCTGCGTGTTGAACGTAGCGAGACACGCCAATCCTCCATGATCCTCGCTTCTTTCAAGCCAACTAATATTGGCACGACTCTGCAACAGTTGATGCCTAACATTGGAGGACTTAAACCAGAGAGCCGAATACTATTGGGAACTATGGTGTACTCGGTGCTGTCTATGGGGCACTGTTAAAATTGCACTACGCGTCATCAGCGGAATTCAGCATATCGTAGGGTGCGGCATTGCTACTCGAAGGTATGGCCTCAATATGGTTCTTAGCTAAGGAAGAGGGAAAATAACTAGAAGAAACAACAAGTGGAAGAAGCAGCAATGCTTAAGTTAAAGAGCAAAGAGGAAATTCATGAAGCTCTACTTCGAGAGAGACAGAAAGAATGGGACGTTGATTTTGATGTTGAGTCTACATATATCAAGATATATATCTTGATATATGTAGATTCAACATGTATATATGAGCCATTTAATGTCAACTGTGATAGGTCAAAATTATAAAATTGCTCAAAATTTTGTTAATGGTTTCAAACCAGGCTCAGAACACAAATCTAAAATTTTAGAGCAACATATGCAACTGTTCAAAAGTCAGAATTTTTGAAAATTTTTAAATTATACATTTTGAACTCAAAAACTTTTTGTGTAGTATATTATATGGGAAAAAGTTTACAAATGCTAAGAAGAATTGTTAAAAATTCTTTTTTCATCAACACAAATTTTTTTTGGTATCCATAATTTGAAATACAATATCCAATCTGTGATCATGTGTGTGTATGGTTAGGTTGATTTCACCCAAAAAAGCTACCTTTAAAATGATACCTTGATGAAGATGGAACGAGGCTGCTGAAAAAAGCCATGTAAAATTAAAGCTATAAAAATAGTGATAAAACACTGTTTTTGCATTAATATACAATACTAACTAGGAGAGGCTCAGGGTTCCGAAATCCCAAGTTTCTTAAAACTCACAGAGGTTGTAAGTAATACCACACCATGAATCTCTGTAGTGTTCTAGACCCTTATACCTCAATACACTATAAAATGTATTTAATTATTTATATACATAAAATGTACATATAACATGCCAAATATTCAAAATGAAGTGCAAAAAATAGTTTTGAAATATTTGATTACCTGAATATATATCATTTCTTGTGATATTCCCATTATTTTTTTCTTCACCTCTAATATAACATAAATGCTATGTCAGAGCTCATTCTTTTTGTACAGACATGTGTGAATTTTAAATTTTACTATGCCTTAAAGAAAATTAAATGTTTTTCAGCATAAATTAAGTAGATTCATATTTACAATCCGAACAATGCTTTCTTTTGGACAAACTTCCCATTGAATCTCAATGCGCTTCTTAGCATTTATAGATCTTAAAATGAAGAATGTGTAAAACATACAGCTTCATAAAAGAACCACTTTAAAATTGCTTTGTGATTTCTTATTTTTAAGTTTAATAATTTAACGTAAGATTAACTCTCCTCTATTGTATATAATTTTATGTGTATACATATTTTGTATTCAAACGGGTTTTAACCCGCCTAATAGTAAATAAATAAATAAATATATAAAAGTAGAAATAAATAAAATAAAGTAGCTTACGACATTAGTATTTTGGCCGCTAAGTTTCTTCATTTAGTAATATAATTCCTTTAAGGTGCGGTAGCCAAAGTGAACCTTGCACGTAATCTTCAGTAGAAAGATGCTACGAATCGCTCGATATCACCGCGCGTGTTAACCAACGCGCTCATGTTCCGTCTCGCGATAAATTTCTATTAAGAGCTATAGTGAGGCGCCCCTTCCTTCCATTCCGCGAAACAATCGCCCATTAAATCGAACGGTCCCGCGGCACATGATAACTGGCAATAATCCGTGCGTGCGCGAGGGTCGCGTAATGAGAGGCCAATTAGAGCAGTCCGCGTCGATGGAGGAATTATCCACCGCGAATTCAGGCGCATCCACACGTGTGCTAATGCCCACGGGGCACGCAAGCGATTTTGTAAAGGCTGCACGTCTGTGGAGCGATATGGAGTAGGAGGCTCATACGGCTCGGTGGCAAGAGGCGTTTCATAGATTGCACACAAGTTCTCGCGGCTGCTCCTTTTGCTGCGTTAGGTTGACCGCTGCCAGGAGGAAGGTGGGTTTTGTGCTACTAAGTGAAAGTCTGCCGTAAATAGCTATAATTTTCATTAATATGCAAATTGAAAAATTTTTCTATCATGCTAGGGGTAAGATGTATCAATTATCAAACTTATGAAAAAATATAATTTTCTTTTAAATCATTTTTTAATTGTCTTGAGTACTTAGATGGCTTACAGGCAATAAATGAATGAGATGTATTTTTCGATACACTTTCACAATAACTTGCAACACTTTTTGTGATCTTTCCTAAAGTTAACATTGGTTTATTAAAGCACATAAATTGAATATTTCTATTTTCAAATTTTCTCTATAAATAATACCAAGACCTCTGCCTCTCTTTACATACCATACAATTTGAAAAAAAAGAAATTTCTCTGATGCTGATCACATATCAGATTTTTAAAACACTCCTGGTATGAATTTATATGAACTGACTCATTCTCAGTAATACTATATAAAAAGCAGCCTAGAAAAGGACATATTCAAAATTTAGAATGTAAAGTTCTGTTAAGTTACTAGCCTCATTGCTTATGGATCAAATAATTGTAGGTACTATGAAGTCAGAGCAACTTTGTTTCAATTGAAAATTTAAGTACATTTGGTGAAGGATATTTAGTAGTGAAATAAAATAATGTCACTCAGCACATAAGAATAAGTAATCACTTTGATGATGAGGTAGAGGTATGGATACAGGGTAGTTAATTATCCTCAAGGAAATCTTGCGAAGTAAGTTCACAATTTAACTGAGCACAGAAATATTAAGCGGAGAAAATATCGAGTAGGAGGTGGCACCTTCTTATGAGCACAGGCCACCGGGCGAACCATCTTCAGCAAATGCGTCCACATATTGCGACTGCTATACGAAAAGTCGTATACACTTGTTCATGAGCTTAGTAACATGCTAAATTACAATTTTCTGTTATTGCCGCATTCGGCAACGACTAGCTAGTACGTGGGAGGGGTGCAGAATGCGAGATCTATGAGAGAAGCAGAACTTAAGAAGTTAATTACTTTTAATCAATTACTCTACTTTTTGTTTTTCACCACATATACTCACTAATTTATCAAACAACGTATAACCTACAAATATTAATACTATATGCCAACATAAACTTGTGATAACAATTTTGATATTTTAACGCGAATTGATTATGTCATACCCTAATTAAAAGAAGATAAGAATAATATACTTTTATTGCACAACCAATTTCTGTTTTAGTTCTACATCGAGCAATATAAAAATGTTGCATTATCTCGGATGTGCTACGAGATTCTGAAAAAAGTGTTAAAATTCGATTTTTAGTACAGGAATCCTTATACAAAAGTTGTTTTAAATAATTTAATAGTTTAATCGAACTTAAGGTGGCTCGAGCGACTTCACTTAAAAATATAGATTAAGGTGAAATTTAGAGAAAAATATAATTGAATCCTTCAACTTCCGATTGCCGTAAAGAAAAAGTAGGATCAACATGTAAATTAGCAAGAAAATTGCATTGCAAAATATCCATTTTAAATACGCAGCTTATGGGAATCTGGTCAAGAATAAAAAATAAATCGCTCGTTCTAAGTAATAAATAATGTGTTCTCAATAAAGAAGTACATGGTTATAGAATTTGAAACAATGTTTCTAATGGTATCAAGAAAAGTACAGGTAAACACGCAATTTTGAAAGTAAATAGTTGGCAAAGTACGGCAATTTACTTTTTGCCTTATTTAGTAGTACCTTCTGCGCATGCCCGTTAACAGCGGCAACGCTGTATTTTAGAAGGTTATGAAAAGCGCGTCTTCTTGAAATGATATTTCTTGATATTATTTACCATCATGTAACAATAAAAATAGACCTACTTATATAAAAATTAAAAATTTCTATTAAATTAAAACAGTAATGTATGTTACGGTGAATTACGACAAACTTAAAATAAAACATATTTTGAAATAATATATTTATCAATATACTTATATTAATTTGAAATTCATTCAGATCAAATTATAATTAACACAATAATTATTATTAAGATTAGGAAACAAATTTATGTAGTTTTTTTTACAAAACATATTTATAATATATATACGGACATGTGTACTGCCGGCTACTAAGTTTAGGTACATCACAGCTGTGCTCGCGGCGCTCGCACCCATATATCGGTCGATGCGACAGCGTTGCCAGATCGATTAGATCAGGGATGTAGCGTAGGGACTTCACTTGGGGGGAAAATTAACATTTTCATTGTTTTTTCTATTATTGATGATATTTTTCACAAATTGTACTTGTGAATCGTTTGCATTTATATAGATTTGAATGTAAAGCTTTAATTTCGCGAAAAACTTTAAATATTTAACTGAGGCGCCCGTGGGGGCCCATATTGATATGGATGGATATTATTGATAAATTTTCTTATCTACTAGTAAATCTATGAATAAAATTATTCTCTGTATTGCCGTTTCTAACTAATGCGCTTATGCTTTATTATAAGTCACCGCCCAGTTTTCAGCTAAGTCTAATTGAAAACATTAATGGTTTTCCGTTATATATTTCTTATAAACAATGAATACTACCCTTCATGGGCCAAACAGAATCTTATTTTTGAATGCAGAACTTAATAGTGTTTTTTAAAACAAGTTACCGTTTTTAAACATGAAATGTAATTCCTCTACTATCTAGACTAATTTGACAGTTTTGTAAATAACTGAAAACACGTTGTGGCGTTTATTATTTGTGAGGCGAAGTTTATTCAACTCTGTAACATTACTTCTTTTGAAATTAATTATGCTCGTAAGATATAAATTATAGTTCGCACATAAACAAACTTCTTTAATAGTGCTAAGTAAGATATATTTTGGTAGCGCATTATAAAAGTTCGATTTACCAATTCTCATCATTCATAAATACTATATAGGGATAATCGTTTTTAAATGCTCTGTATGTTTCTTTCAGACTTCGAGTGAGGAAACGTTTAACTTTCTTCTCTTTTTTATTATTTATTTTATCTGTTAGCAATAAACACAGTTATGTAAGAGCGATACAAGTATATAACTGTCTTCCGAAAACTAATCCTAACCTCAAAGTGCTAGATATTGCTAAAAA
>JAYJLV010000056.1:6849138-6860484 GCA_036873485.1 Torymus texanus
GGACGAGTCTGGACTTATTAAATAAGTGAATATGCACTTTTAATAAGTGGATTTTCACTTATTTAGATTTAGAGAGCAGGAATCGCGTTGGTATCCGACGTCCATGAACTCTTAGTAGAACTTTTGAGTCATTTCAAAATCCTTTTATTTTTTTGCAGAGCTCGGAAATTATTTACAGAATCACCGGATCTTTTTGGCAAAAAATTCTTAGTCCCCCGTAGAAGAATATGATGCGATTCATGCGCTCATATGTGTATACCGATTTCTCATTGTGTACCAACGATTTCCTAAGATTTCCTAAGAGTTTTCACTAAGCACCTCGAATTTCCAATGATTTTTTGCAGTTCTCCTATATCATGTTTGAGAGCTTTGGAGTGAATTGGACTTTTTAATAAACATGTATTATGTATTACGCAATCTAAAATATTAAAAAATCAAAAAAAAGAAGAAATACAAGAAAATAGATAAAATGTTAAATAGCTTTTGAAACGTAGAGAATAAACTTTTCCTATCGAAAATCGGTTGAATGTATCAAAGTTATTGCACGCGCGCGCACACACACAGACACGAAATTTTTCGCGTATAAATGACAGATTTTAGTTCCAAATGTCTTAAAATATGCTTTTAAACAATTTTTAGTCTCAAAATTAAGCAAAATTAGACCAGAATAGACATACTTATTCGTAAATGAACGCAACTAAGTTTGAATCATTAGAAATTGTTGAGCCTAATGATTAAGTGTCTGTATTAGTGGATTTAATTTTGTTAATAATAAATCATTGTTGTTATTTTGAAAGTTTAACAATTTTTGCTATGATATGCCAAAGTATAGAAAACTATGCACAACTGTGACGATGTATGTTAAATTATGCTGTGTACAAATGTCTCGATTACTTAAACTCAATTTATTTTTAGCTAAAAGTAGTTGCACCAAACTATACCGAAGCGTACTAGTTTTAGTTAAACCTCTGCAAAATGCGTGAAAAATACTTACTGAATCACAGTTTGATAAAGTTAAGGTAAGAATACTTTTGCACAGTTCTTCACAAAAATGTTCTCCATTATCTCCGTTATAAAAATGATATTTATTAGCAATTTGATTCGCGTTTCTTTACTGAATTTTCTATATATATAAATTTGTCGCCTCATTATTAATCAAAATAGTGACTTTTATGTAACATTTTCCTTCTTGTAGAAGTAAAATATGTTATTATACAACAATTTAGATGAACTATCCCTTTGAAAGAGCAGTCTTGCTGAAGACGTCAGCAATGATTTATTATTGAGTTTGAATTAGCTTTCTTTTCCGGAGCAAATAACAATGATGTTTTATTATTTCGCGTAAACAAGTCTTCTTGATCTTTGTTCAAACTCTTGAATATACATGCATTTTTAAATGGCATACATTATTAGGTTGCAAGCTTATCGTGCCTGAGGCGGTGTAGAAAAAGAATTCTTCGAGTATATAACGATAACGAGGTAGTAATAATCGGTTCGAATCTCGTGCCTCTTTCTCTTCTTATGGGGAGTACGCAAAAAATTCATTATCTAGACTGCGCCAGTGCTTGCTTACTTGCACCCTTGCACGGTCGATTGATTTTATCGGACCGCGAGACTCCGGCATTTTACACGGTGCACAATCTCATAAGGAAATCAGCCGTTTGCAGCACATCACTGCAGCGCCTACATAAGAATCTGACAAAAGAATTTTACGAGCGCGATAATATTGTTTATGCATTATCGATAAACCGGCGACGTATATTTTGAAGTGCCTAAGTGATATGATGAAGCGTGGGGTAGTGTGAGGAAAGGAGAGGGGGGCGGGCTCCTCAATGGACGCAAATATTTCGCACAACATCTTTGTCTGGTTATTGATGCCCGCAGAGGTATTTGACCAGATTTGCCGGTAATGTTCCATTTCACGTTGGCTTTTATTTTATGGATACAACATATTAAATCAATATAAGTTATGTTTTCGTATACAACATACCTGGTAAGGTGATACCTACGGCGAAGATTTTCAGACGAAAGATTTTTTCCATGCATTGATATTAATTATCATTATTATATTTTGATCTCCTTTATATTTGCTTTTATAAAACCTTGATGCTTTTTCCGTTCTGGCGATATATGTCAGTATTAAATGACTAGATAGTTATAACATTTTACTTATCGAACATATTTCTTGCTTGACATTTTAAAAACAGAGTTGGAAAAATTACATTAGAATTTTGTTTCAAAACAACCATCACAATATCAATTTATGCATTGGATTAATATATTTTTGAATGATTTTTAACTTTTCTTCAAACATTGATAAATTAACATATCTTCAGATTGTCAGACACGTCTTTCCGTGTCTTAAGTACGGAAAGTCTCATGCATAAGCATAGTCCCATTGCATAAATGGCACGATAACTTTCAGACTCGTACTCTCGCAATGGGAGGATTCATGCGACCTTCTTCCATGCGGACTGCATTCATCTGATTTCCATTTATCTATTTTAGCTTGCATAAATCCATTGAATGTCCTGGTAAACTTCGAAATTTGCAGATCAATTCTAATTTATTTTCGTCACTTTACAATAATATGACGTATGGTCTTTACTTTAGCAATAAACACATGATGTATTGCAACAAAATAACGCTTCACGATTACAATCTATGCATATTAAGCAATTAAATATTCTCGTATCATTGAGATTTGATCTTTCAAGATTAAAGAATATGATATACAGAATATTTCAGGACTATTGAGCAAAAAGAAAATTTCCAGTATCATGTACGTAAAGTTCTAATGAAAAAATAAAAATTCTGATTATTTTCACTCACGCATGGAAAGTTTATGATTTGTTCCGGCTTAAAAATTAAATTTTTACACAGAACATTATATGGGAAAAAGTTTTTTAATAGAGAGTAAAACTAGGCAACCCCACGTATATTAGCTTAATTTGGAAATTCAGACAAGAAAGTTTACTACAACAAAAGAAAAAACAATATTTAAGTATTTGATTATTGATAAAATTTATTATGAGAATAAATATACTTGACATAAATTAAGAAGTAGGCGATAAAATCTCGAAGCGGGCAAAAAAATGAAAAATGCCCGCTGTTGCATCATAAGCGGACAAAAAAAAATGAAAATACCGATTTTTGTCCGTCGGTTAGAAAACGATCGTTTTGGGCTCACTTAATAGGGAAAATAAATGCGAAAATCGTACTTCTGTTAAAAAAAAGATAGATTGAAGCATCTCAATCCAAGCGTTTAGGAATGAAAATGTATACGGTTACCCGTTTTTGGGGACGAGACAGAACTTGGGGACACATCTAGAGTCAATACCCTTGTAATCATTATCTTTATAGTCATTCATGTACACCAAACTCTGAGCGATGGGAATAGATGTTGTCCCCATACTATTTGTAAGTACTAACGAAAATACCGTACGACAAGCCTTAAAAAATAATATCATAGCACCTATCTATGATAGTCGTCTACATATTTTTCAGGTCGCTGTTGCTACTACACCGCTTGGCACATTAGTATTTTGGAATCGTGCGAGTACGACGTCCCTCGTAATACCTGACATGGTATAATTACGGGACTCGTGAAGGATAGCTTACTGGTGCCGTCATGCAAGCATCCTCGTTAAGATTTATCATTAATAATTTTGTAATAGCATCATTTCAGACAAATCGGTGTTGAGCGGTGCGACTAATGAAGCCACACGTCAAAATAATAAACCATGGGCGCGAAAATGTTTGAGACAGAATTTTCTGTCGACTCATCGACATTCATCTTATCGATTAGAGGGCGGTTGTGCTTTCCCCACTGATCATAGGAGCTCGACGACAACGATTAACCGGCTCATTTGATGTTTTGTGAATAGTGGAGCCAATGTTATTACTATATTGATGAAATGAACAGGCGCTACTGCGCTTTTTAGAAATTGTTCATGTTTATTATACTTATAATACTCTAAATTCCTTCACATTTAAACTAGTTAGACTTATTTTATACTTCATCAATCGTTCTTCTGTTTTCTGCAACTCTTTCTATCTAATAAATTAGTTTTTATTGACAGTGATACCGCTAGGTATTGCACATAACAATAACAAACAGATTTTATGAGTGCATATTGATTGATATGATAAATGTAAATTAATTCAATTTTAATCTTTCTTCTTGGTTTGAATACTATAATAAATGTGAATCCATTTCGGAAATATCGAATAGTTAAATGATTTCACACTTATTATTTATCATTTCATCGACTAACATAATCATATCCTTGACTTATCTATAAAGGTGATTTGTTAAACTAAAATTCTTTTTTAGTTTAAAGTTGTTTTAAAAGTATTATACATTTAATTAGTTTGAAAGTCATTTTAGCATTTATCTTCTATCACTATACGCTTGGACTTCTGAAACACTTAAATTTATATGGAACAAGAAATATATAAAGAAAAGTAATTCATAAAAGATCCCACACTTTTCGGACTGTTATAACATAAATAATAGTTTGCATTCATCCGTATCAAACTCCTACAGACCATTATTCGACCAATAGAATAATGTTTGCTCTAAGAAGCATAATTCTAGAGTCCCTTCCACTTCTCCCGCTTGCTTTCTCTTTCTCTACCTGTCCCTCTCTTTCCGACTTTCTTCCACTCATCCTAGTATCTTTTTGGTTAAAAAAGATTCAAATCATTCTTAGAGGCTCATGAAACACGTACATACGTACACATCCAACACAAAAGTCGATAAACGTACGACTGAAGGCGGACAGGGCAAGGGTGGAGAGAGAAGGAGAGAGAAAAAGGAACAGCATGAGCTCTTATAACTTCTTGACCTTTTTACACCTTATAATAGGAATCTTTGAATTCCATAAAAGCGACAATGAGTAATTTCGCGTACAAGAAATAGGTATAGGTACTGTACTAGTTCTTTCTTCTGAGCCAAACGGCAAACAGAAAATATCTCTCATTCTTTTTCACGCATATATAACGAGCGAAAAAAACAATTACGAATGACCCGATCAGTTTGCCTGGGATGCATCACTAATTCAATATTCTGTGGTCGAAGGCGTCCGAAAGGACAGTACCTGAGCGTTGCTCCGTCAAAAATTTAAAAGAGTAGGCTTAGCCAAAGTGAAGACAAATTGATTTGTGAGAATAAATGCACGTGTTGCTTAGTATGAACGACTTAAATGAAAAATTGAATTTCTACTTCTATTTGAAATCTAAATCTATCTGAAATCAATCAAACTTATTTACGATATATGTCGACATATTTCTGAGATTTTAAGTACTAGCACTGTTGTTTAGAATAAAAACTCTCAATGTCAATTATTTAATTCCAAATGGTTATAATAATTAAAGGAAATGTAATGTTATTTTTTAGATGCACTGTGGAGCTTGTCGTCAAATAAACATATTTTTGAACCATAAATTACTGCAAAATATATTTAACCGGTTTCAAAGGAATCGTCTTTTTCAATATAAGTATACGAAATCAGCTTTTTACCGTACCCGTAAATTTAATAAAAAATTGCGCATGTCAACCGTGCTTCGAGAAAGCGGAAGATAATATTATTTTTTTCTAAAGCAGAAAATCCTGCTCAACTTTTACATGATTTAAAATCATATGTTTTGTGTAATTTGACAAATGCTTACTCAAACCGTGTGTAGAATAAAAATGCAAAAAGTAAGTTATAAATCCGTTTACTTGATACGAGTACTACACACTTACTTTGTACTTTTTTTATACTAACTCTTAATTACACAAAAAAGCCTGTTACAAATTTTGTTTTACCTACAAAACTTATATCAAAACTGGATCTCATTTTAAATGTTGCATACATGAATAGGCCCTTTTATGATCTCGTTAAAAAAACAGCGTGTAACACGGGAAGAGAAGCTATTTTAGACTCTCGTGAAATGTGTTAAGTATTCGACTCTTTCTCAGGCATCTATGCCGCCATCGAATCGAGTTGAAGCGTTGAATACCTCATGTTCATTTGGAATAGCTCATTTTCTCCGTTTTTTGCACAATCTACTAAACTTGGAGTACCTCAAAACGCATGTTTCCCCTATTCTTAAAATAAATTTAATGATTGTGAAACTACTTTGATTTTTCATCTTACAAATTCAATGGAAAAAAAACTTACTTTTATTTATATATTTACTGTCCATATTTTCTATCAAAGAAACCGTGCCAATCCATATTCATATTGCTTAAAAAAATTTAATTTACTCATACCTTATGTAATAATTCTTTATTGCTATACTAAGAATTTTTACATTAAAATTTGTCTTGAAAGATTAATGGTATAATCATTAAATTATTTATAGAATATCATATTTTTATTAATAATCAAGAACAACCCGTAGTTATCAATATCACTTTTTTAAATTATGAAATAATTTTGTTCTTATTTCACCCAAATGGATAAAAAAATATCAGCTTTTGAGCATGAAAAATTGAAAAAATAAAATATCCAAGATAGAAAAATAACTATAAACAAAAGAAAACAAAATTTAAGAAAGAAGAAGACAGTAGCTTCCTCAAATTTAATTTACTGGTTCCTTTAATTAATTTTTAATGCCAATATTTAAAATTTAAGACTTTATTTTGTACGAGGACATTATGTTAAATGGTTTGTGACTTTATATTTTTACTTTTTCTACTGTTTATCATAAAAAAGCTATTATTATTATACAATTTTATATTTTACAAAAAAAAGAAAGATAATCTTTTTTTTTTTAATTGTTATAATTAATCATAATTGTATGTATTTTTTAAAATAAGTGTTAACAATTTTAGTGAGACAATGGAAACTCTACTTTTTTCTAAAACTTATTTTGTTCTAAAAAACAAATAAAGATAATCTCTTGAACCAAATATAGCCTGTAATGAGTTTAATAATTGATTAAAATTTTAAGTCGATAAATCAATTACTCTCTGAAAATACCGAAATTCGAAAATTTTTAAACAAAACTTTTAACTTGAAATATCTTTTGTTGTATGAACAGATTTTTTGGGGCAACGAACTCGATCCAACGATATATAAAAGCTACATCTGTCCCAAATTTCAAGACGATTGGATAATTTACTCTTGTTATCACCGACAGTTTGGCAGGTAGCGCCGTCGCCACCTCGATCGATCACTCAACTTAAGCAGCATTTGGCATGGTTAGTACTTGGATGGGTGATCGCGTTTTTTTTTCTGGGACACTTTGTGTGATCGGTTAGGTGTTGAATTGCCTTCTGACAAATTGAGCAGCGGTAGGTGTGGATAAATACTGTTTTGGTGTATAAGTCTACGGGATGTGACCTAAACATCCAAACCGAATTACTTTTTTTTAAAATAATTTTTTCTAAAAAACTAATAAAGATAATCTCATGAAATGTTAACTAAATAATAATATAGTCTTCAATGAGTGTAATAAGTGGTTAAAATTTCGAGTCGATAAATATAATATTTTTAGAGATATTAATTTATGAAATATAAAAACGTTTTCCTTAATAACAAATGACAAAGTGAAGATAATTTAATTATTAAAAAAAGAAAATATAGGTAATTTAAATATCTTTCAAGAAAAGTTTATTATACTAAGTAATAATGGCTGTAAGATATAAAAAAATTTTAAAAACTAGAAATTCCAAATTGTTTTTTGGTTAGAATAAAGCAAATCAATAAAAACTCAAATCCATCAGGGTAACGAGTTTTTTTGCGAGACGAAGAGAATATAGGCTTTGTTCGATGAAAATCGGTCGATTTGATTCCAGGATATCAAGAGTTTACGTACACACACACACATACATACGTCCACGAAAAAAGTTTCTCAAAATCAAAAAATATCGACATATATTGTCTTAAAATATCTTTTTGAACATGTATTGTCTCGGATTTTTTTTTCACCATTACAAAGTTTCCTTTGTGAGGAAGCAATAGGCCTATTAAGCCTAAATCGATCTAATAATTCTGAGATTTTTTTTTTGGGTGAGTATACATGCTACTCTCCCATGTTTGGAAATATTAGTTTACCCCAACCGTACCTGACTGGAATGCCAGCCTCGACGATTGACTAGCACATTTATGCAGTTCTCGAAATTCAGCATTCTGCATGTGCTTATCTCGTTGTAGTTTCAGTGTTTCGGAATTCAACCCACCCATAAAATGTAGATTCCTATAGCTGTGTACATCTATAATAGATTTACTCTTACTATAATCACATAATTATATGATAATACTATATGTGAAATATTTCTTCTCGTTGGCGATATTGTACGACTCTTCCAAGTAGTAGCTGTGTCTCAAAATGTATTAAAAATAGCACGATGTTTTACGGTTATACCTATTATTTTTCTTAAGAGTTAGTGGGAATAAAATATACTGCTAATATTATTGCTAAATATTTGTAAATAAGAAAAAAAAATAATTTTGCCGCACCTTCTGCACACTTTCATTGTATCTCCTACCCTTTCCCGTTTACCTTCCTTATACAGATATAATTGCAGCGCAGAAGAAGCACGCGTAAGGAAGACGAGAAGGGGATATCAGTGCACGAAAATCAGTACACTCATCAAAGGGGAGTAGCCGGCTCATAACGATCAAAGGACGGCTCGTCGAAACAACACACCTCTCTGACAGTCAAAAAAACCTACAAGCGCGTACATACACGTGACGGTCTACACAGATAAGCTCTCGCATATAGACGCTTCTCTCTCCCCTCCTCTCTCTCTCTCTCTCTCTCTCTCTCTCTCTCTCTCTCTCTCTCTCTTTCTTTTTCCCTTTCTCTCCACTCCCTCTCTGGAATAATAATTGGATAGACTGAGTACTACGTCATTGGCCCTCTATATATCAGAACTCTCGCGTTACTATCTTCATAGCGTCTGCGCGCGAGGTATGCATGTAACACGTGTTAGAGAAAGGTGTGAACTGCTTTTAAACCCAAGACTTTTTCCTTCTCACACATACATACACACTACTGCTCGTCGGCAGCCGGGAGAAGGTGTTGGCCCGACGATCATTTATTATCGCGAGATTGAATTTCTCCCGGGATCACCCCCCGTCTCTCTTTTTTTCTTTTTCTTCTTCGCCTTCTTCTGCTTCAGACGCACTTGCACACCCTACTGCAGCGCCTCTTGCTTTAATTAAAATATCGTTATGGGTAGGCGTGAACGCTCGAGCGCACGCTTCTATCTTTCGTTCTCTTCCCGAGCGCGAAACGGATACTGAAAGAAACGAGATAATAACTCGGTAGTATAAAAACGAGCGTCCGGCGCAAGCTAAGGTACCAATTGCCTTTCGTCCTTTAATCAGTGCGGTTTTAATTGCAAAGGAAGGCTGATTGAACCTGTGAGCGCGACATGCATTCTTCGATATGTGTCGAGAGGATATTTATTTTCATGTGTATACATTGTTTTGAAATATTTACTTTTACACCAATTCGATACCACTTTAACTTCACAATGTATATTCTGTTCGATTTTAGTAGCAAAATTATGCTCATCATATAAAAGCTTTTTAGTGTATAATTTTAATTGAGTTTAGTGAACGTAAAGAAGAACCTTCTTGTTGTGTTCAGATCAGCAGATTATTATTAAGGGAGGTTACGCCTAGTTAGCTAAATCGGAAAAATTGATTTTTTGCCATTTCTCAAAATGCTAAATATACAAAATTATTGTTGAAAAGGTTAGATTAATAGAAGCACTCGTTCCAAAGGCATCAGCGTTCAAAGAAAGCTAGTAACAGCGCGCAGCTATTGCTAGGTAGATGAGCAGCACTCCTTGTATAATTTAATGTAATTACAACTTTGTATTAGATTATTTAAATTACCTTTATTTATGTATCGGGCTTTAAAGGTTTAACATTAAAAGAGTAAATAAAATAATTTTTTGTTTGTCTGTGTTTCGTAATGTAATAAATGATATGTACTGATAAACTCTGATGTAGCGATAAAGATTTTCTAAGAAAATATCTAAATAGAAAAGTATAAGGAAAACTATTCATTAATTTGCAATAATCTGCACATCGTGTATTTTAATATTTACAAGTTTAACGTGACGAATTTAAATCAGTCGTATCTATCAAGCAACCGAATATTTGCAAAATAATAAGGGCGTTATTATTTCAACATTACAAATCGCAGAAATTAATTACAACATTAAACCAACTATTCGAGAATTCAATGCAGGCCGAATCCATCTCAAATCAAGTGATCCGAGTATGCTTATGCCACCGATCTTTTGGATTTAAGTAGAAGTATTGTCTGAAAATTTCACTTACTAGGGTAAATGTGGATACTGCAGCGGTATTCTTTTAAGGTTAATTTCGAACGAAAACAACAAAAAATTGATAAATAAATTTATAAAATGACTGAAAACAGTGACTCTTTACCGGTGTTATTGAGGAGCTGATTCTATTACTGCGTTGGTATTATAGTGCCATGTTAAAACATATATGGAGACCGTTAGCGCATGCAAGGAATTCCAAAAAACGTGCCACTACTATTACTGCAATTTTTCATAAGATTCTACAGCCATAATACTACCGCAGTAATATCCACAGTTTCAGTAATACCCATGGTTATCCAAGGAGAGGATCAGACCTCCGAATCACGGATTCGGTTCAAATTTTAGGATAAGCTTTTGGATGTAAAAATATGAAGAAAGCAGTAATATTAGATCCTAACGCTTAATAAACCTGAAGTTGTGGATTGTAAATATTATGACGACTACGAGATTTGCTCAAGAGTTCATTTAATCTCTAGAAAGATACAAGTGCCATTGAGCAAACGATCACGATATGGCATTTAGGAATTTGGAGATATGAATTTGAATACAACGGCCATTAACATCAACTTCACTGCGTATTTCGGATGCTATGAAATATATACATCTTTCTTATTAGGTCCTGAGCATTTCTAAAGAGGAGCAATTGGAAATTACGTAAAAAAGAAGAAATATATAGTATCAACATTGGCTAAAACCCTAGATGTGAAATTAAACAATTTTTGTGAGGTTTCTATCGAATCAAATGAATCATGCCATTTTACAGATTGCCATACTACCTTCATATTTAACGAAAAATCAAATTTTGTTCTTATTTCCAGATATAATAATATACATAGTAAAACAAGCGAAAAGTCTTGAATAAGACATAAGAATTCTTATGGAATATTATATAAATGACGATTTGAATTGCTCAAGGCAGAGTCCTAATAAGAGTGACTTTATTACAGATATTTAGATATTTAGATATTAATTTAACCAGTGTAGTACATGAAGTATTACAAGTAATTGCTATCTTCAAGACATAATTACATGTCTGAAGTAGCAAA
>JAYJLV010000056.1:6887505-6915038 GCA_036873485.1 Torymus texanus
ACACACGCGCGTGCGCGCGCGCGCGAGTAGATTCCCTGTAGGGATATATATATATATATATATATATATATATATATATATATATATATATATTAACCGGGAAGCCGGATGAGTCTCATACTCGTAGCGCTTCTTCTTCTTCTTCTTTCACGTTTGTGAAACTCTTCTTCCGAGTTTCGCGGATGCTTCGATGTTCGACGAGCGCAGACGCGAGTAAAATGGCTTTGAGGCGTCGGTCGTGTGGATACTGCAGTGATCGAGGTCGTTTGAAGTTTGAATAATACGCGTTTTTAGAAGATTAAGGGGGACGAAACGTCATAGGAGATGATTATTCCAACGAAGTGGATTTTGATATTGTTCATGTGTGTGTATATATATATATATATATATATTTGCAGAATGTCGTTGCGTTTGATGCGCAATATCTTTTGATTGTATATATAGGTATCGATTAAAATATAGCCGGCCGAATGCGTAGAAAAGTGTTTTATACTTTACGCCGAGGTCATATTTAGCTGGGAGTATGCTTTTTGAGAAATTGACATTTTTCTTTCAGACGGAAAATTAAGCCACGCAAGTCGAACATTTGTTCAAGTTATTTCAGTGTACGATGTTTCATAGAAGTGAAAAAATACGGACTATGTACAAACAAGATTATTAATGGAATTCATTATATATGTGTTTCGTGCGATCTGATGTGAGCATAGTCTTTTATATAATATCGTATTTTTGTACAATTTTTTATACACTTATTGATCACACCCGTATTTGCAACGGATATAGTCGAAATTACAAACAACATCTACAACGAGGAAAAATGTCTTCTGCAGAAACAACTGGAACAAGCGTTCGCTCATCGCAATGCTATAGTCTTTATAATACACGCTCTTATCAGAAATCGCATACCTGATCGAAATTACATTTTATTACACGTGCCTATCGCTCGTGTATATATATATATAAACCTCGAAAAGACGTGCAAACCTTATGGTCCATCTATACTACTATTTAGTACACAACAAGTAAGTCTCGCTGTTGGCAGTGTTCGTGTGTATTACACACATATATACCTATATTATGTATGTATATATCTAACATCGTTGATTCGTCGTTTTGATTAAAAATTCATCATGCACATCGCGTCGGCGGTCCGGCCTCGAGGCACGGGCGGATTTTATTTATTTATTTTATTAACTTTGTTTCTTTTTTTCTTTCGTACAAAAAGGCCTTTCCATACGCCTCGGCTTGTCTCTCTCTCTCTCTCTCTCTCTCTCTCTCTCTCTCTCAATACGATCGCCGCGCGCAGCGATAAAGGTATATAAAGGAACTCTGTGTCTATATATATATGTGTGTGTCTATTCTGGCTCTCAGTGTTGGTCTTACGAGAGCGCTGGCGCGGATCGGTCGTTGGTCTTGGTCTTGCGCAGCTTCACCGTCGCAAATATGTTGGTCCTGGAATGAGAAAGTCAGTGCGTCCAGAGGGTTACACAACGGGTTTCCGTCTCGCTATATACTGTTGTTGCTGTCGCTGCTGTTACTACTGATCGTTAAGTGAAGTGCCCGCGCGCACGCGTTCTTTCGCGGACGAATGGCGCGTAGAGTGGAGAAAGTGGACGCGATGGGTGGAGGACTGAGAGGTAAAAGAGCATTGGAGAGGTCTTTTGTTTTTTCTCCTTCGTTTTCATAGTATTTCGCCCGATAGACGTAACGTCTTCTATTTCTTAGACAATACACTTATAACATCTAATGAAGTATAATACCGTATGTAAAATTTCTATCCTATTCCTCTTAACAGCTAATATTTTAATAAGTAAATAACTACTTTTATAATTTCAATCCTAACAATCAACGTCGTAGCTACCTATATCGGGTACAAACATGTAAAAAAGCTAAATCTAATCCTGATCCGCTCCAAAACTCCCCTAAAAACTGATAAAAAATATAATCCTCTCAAATCTTATCCCTTATGTATTTCCGCCACTCGTCCACTTTTACTTTTCAGTCCTCGCTGCATAACGCCCACAGCTGTCGGATAATTAACGATCTCCAACTTGCCACATACGCATACATGCATATAGATACATATGCAGACGTTTACTGCCAGTGCTGGTGCCACCGCGGCGAAGTCCAGTTGTTCGCCGCTGAACCTGAACAATTATCGAGCTAGCCAAGCTAAGCAGATTCGAGCGACAACGGCGGCGGCAAGTTCCGAAACAAGTTCCGCAATTTCAACCAATTTGCCCCGTCACAATTCGCCTGGTCTCTATATGCAAATTCGATACATAAATAATAGACTAAAGTAACGCGCGTGAAACAGTGCGCTGCACGATGCTGCGCTTGCGTGTATAGCGTACACAGATTAAAGTTTGGGAATGACATCGAAGCAATCAAGACGGAAAGAAGGGGAGACGGGAGGGCATAGGGGGAGTAATAATAGCGAGCACGTCGATGTGTGCGGGGGAGACGTTTATGCTGCTAGATTAGCTCGTTTACTTCGTTAGTTCCTTCATGGAAGACGATTTTGTGTGAAGTTGTTGAATTTATATAACTTTTCATTAACCGGTGTATTTGAAAGATACCGGAATTGTAATGATTCTCAAATGAGCAGCGAGTGGGAAGTAAGGAAGTAAATGAGCCAAGAGAGTCAAAATACGATACAAAAATATATAATATATAAAATAGCTTCGAGCATAGACGCAATAATTCGAGCTACGAAAATATATATATATATATGTCAATGTGTGGTAATAAACAAAGTGAAACGATACACATAAAAATATAAAAAACTCAATGATATAATGAATGTGTATAAAGTAAAAAATAATAAAAAGAGGATGGAAAAGTAAGATCTAACAATTTCTCTCGATCACTTCATCTTCTACACCTTCACTGCTGCTGTTGCTGTTGTTGCTGCTGCTTCTTTTTCTTCTTCTTAGTGACTGACTGGTCGGCACCCCAGAGGTCGTACCAGGGTCCGCAGGTTTTCTTCTCAGTTCTGTCGTTACGTTCACTGTCCCGTCTCAGCTTCGTCCTGGGCAGCAGAGTCTCCCTTTTATCCGCCACTACTTGGTCCTTAACGATGATACAGCTGTAAGTGGACTCTTCATCCGAGGCTTCGGTCTCTGTGAAGTGCTGGATAATCAAGCCATCGTCGTCGTCTCCATATGCGCCTCCTTTCTTCCGTCTGTCGTTCCTACTGGTCTTGTTGTTATTGTTCTCCTTCAGCTCAGCCACGATCATGTTCCGTTTGGCTTCCATGCTGCGTTTGCGTTCGTTCTCCAGAATAGCTTTTCGAGATACATTGCCAACGAAGTAGGAACGTTGTTCTTCTGCCTGATGTCGAGAAGAAGAGCGGTACTCGTTGCGTTCGCTGGTTTTGGGTCGTTCCGCGGGTGTAGGCATCTCTTCGAAGTAGTCCAGCGACGAGGATTTCTCGGGCAGGTGGACACGTTCAGCGGGCTTAGGCTCGTCTTGAATAGACGAGTGATCGATGCCGTTAATTCGTTCGTTAGTGATGGTAGAACCACTGTTCTTGCGCTCGAGGCTTCGGTGTGACGGATCCGGGCTGCCCTCAGAACTGGACTTTCGTGACTCTTCACGAGATTTTTCGCATTCAGGTTGAGGCTCATCCTTCTTCAGCATCTTGGGAATATCGACAAGGGATCTATGCTGCCAGAGCGCCATGCCTTCGAGTACCTCCGAGTCCCGACGGAATCGCCAAAAGCTTTTGGTCCGCTTAACGAGCTTCGGGCTCTTACTGTCAATGTTAAAGCCACGACCAGTTTGAATCAAGTGTCCCATGGCGGTAGCTTGTCTTGGCATCAACGGTTTTCTGTCGTTTTTCAAAGTATTATTGTTGGTGTCATTGCTCTCAGGAGTCAAGGTCATTCTAGACGATCTGGTGTATCCATGGCGTTCAAGTACTTTTGACCTCTCTAGCTTTGTCTCAAAGTTCGACTCGTATCCACGATCTTTGTCCACCAGATAAGAATCATTGGCGTATCCCATCGCCGTCGTCTCTCCGTAAATATCCTCCTTCTCTGAATAACTCCTTTCGCGGTAGCGTTGCTGTTCTCTCTGCTGTATTTGTTGCTCGTTCGGTCTTGCTGGTGCTTCCTGCGATGGCGGTCTGGGTCTTTCGAATCCACGACTGGTTGCACGTTCCATTCTCTTCTTTTCTGGATTTTTCTCGTAGGATCTTTCACGTTCGTACGTTAACGTCGACTGACGGGATGATGCCAATGACTTATCGATGAAGCGATCACGTTCCCGTTCCCGGTTATTGACTTCCTGTCTTTGAACGTTTCTGTTGTTGCGCATCTCTCGCTCGTACTTCTCGTAGGAAGTAGGTGATGACTTGGGCTCATCCTGGGATCGATCAAGACTGTTACGGTTGCTGTTGTTATTGTTGTTGTTATACTCTATGCTACGTCGTTCGATGAACTTGGGTGGGCTGTGCTCGCGAGCGTACTTCTGGGCAGTCTGCTCTAGTTTCTGAGCTATTTGTTCGACCTTCCGGCCGGTTTCCGGTATGGTCTCGTCGTCCGATTCAGAGGATTGAGAGGACGAGTCGCTTGTCTTATCATTGTCGTACTTGGAGTCGTTGTCTCGACGGTAGTCTTCGTTACTCTGGTTCTCATAGTACTTCTTGCTTTCGTATTTCTCCGAACGGTATTCCATGCTCACGTTGTAGCTTTCATCCTCTTCTTCCTCAACATCTACTTCTACTTCAATCTCATCATCCTCTGTCTCTATTTCACGTCTATCGTGTCTAGATTCTTCTCGTTCAGATCTACGGTTGTATCCTCTATTACCATGATCCTCATTGGATGAGTATTTACCTCCTCCATTTCTTTCATTAGAACACCTCATTACCATTCGCGTATTCTCATACTCGATCCTCTGACTGTTCTCAAGATGCTGTTGTTGTTGCTGCTGTTTCCTCTCCTTCTTGGTCGGGCTTACGGGCTCGTTCTCGATATTTCTCGTGTTCCTGCGTTCTTCTTCATGTCTGCCTGACTTTCCCTCATTCTTGTTGGGTGATACGCTGGCATCGGACCAGTACTCCGTCATAGCGCTGCGGTAGACGTGCCAGGATTTGTCGTCCCGCGGTATTGTCTTCCAGGAGTCATTCTCCCAGTCTTTGCTCTCACTCGAGCTTTGCATCATCTTTCCATCATCCTTGTTGTTGTTACTGCTGGACTGTTGCTGTTTGTGGGACTTTGGCTGCTTGGTGGGACGATCGGCGGCCTTGCGTCGTCGCAGTCTGTTTTATAGGGGATTGGGTCGTGTGAACGAAGAGAAAAGAAAACAAAAAAAAAGAAAGAAAAACAAACGAACGGGTGCGAAAGATGATAAATGAGAGATAGTAGGCGAAAGAGATGTTACGGTGAATTTCTTGAGTGAATTTGATTACTTTTGTTATGATAATGGAATGCATGTGAGTATGAAATTATGAAAAAATAATAATAAAGTGACAGAGATAAATAAAAATAATTTAAAATAAAATAGCTAAATATTATAAAGCTAACAGTAAATTTCATTTCATATGCATATTACTTAGAGAAGGATGATCCTCGTAAAAAAATTTCACTCAATAAAATTCAAAATTAACAAGAATAAAAATGAGATGGTGAGATAGAGAAAGAAATAAAGATTTCGATAGTGCCAAAAGACCAAGTACCAGGCGATACGAAGACGCTACGTGCCAAGTTGAGGTAGGAAAGGTTCTCTCGATTTTTTTGTTCTTAGTCCGAGAAGGAAAACAGTGGATCGGAGAGTATTTTTGTGGTCTTTAAGAGACGAGGGGAAAAAGAGTGGAGGGAGGGAAGTAAGAGGTGGGAGAGGAAAGAGTAGAGGTTGGTAAAGTCCACCACCGCCGCATTTAATTCCATCGATCGCAGTAACGCATGCGGAATCTACAAAGAACGAGAGAAAAAACAAAACGAAACGTAATCTAAAGAGTAAAAGCTCGTCCGAAATAACAAGGCGAGACGGGAGAAGATTACTTTTTTATACAAATCTACTCTGTATGTGTGTGAAAAGAGCGCCTCTATTTACTAAGTACAGCTGGTTTTTCCAAGACGGGATAATCATTATTTTTAAAGATTACTCGAGAATATAGGAAAAGAGGATCTTTTGTCGTATTGTTTCGCGGCTAGCGTACAGTAAAAGCTTTAAGATAATTTTGAACACATCGAATGTGAACTATATTGATCAATACAAAGTAGATAATAAAGTATGATAAAAAAGTAAAAGCTTGTACTGCATTTTTTATACAGAATATGTTTATATAATGGAATGAAATTTATAGGAGTAAAATTATAGCAAGAAAATCGTATATTAACAAAAGCTTGATAATTTTCATCTAAAATTCGAATATATATCTATATTGAAAATAAAAACAAGCTTCAATGATTAATTTTATAATTACAGCGCATATTCTTTAAAATGCAAAAATTTGTACAAAGCTTGCATTAACATGCTAATTCGATTCGTTAGACTATGAAAGAAGCAACTACTTTGGGACTAGTAAATTAAGTACTGAAATACGATTGAGAAAAACCGAGGCCACCCGTTTGAATATAGATGTAAAAGATTGAAAAGGCTCGTTAGAAAGTAGCTCGGCCACTTGTCTTTCGTTACCATTTTTTTTTCTTTACTAAACTCATCAATTGATTGTACACCCAAAATTTTACAAATAAAGCAATACTTCGAATCCCACTTCTTTAATTTCAAAACAGCCACTCGTTAAATACCAATTAATCTTCCGCAAAAATAAAATTAAACAATCCCGCTACTTATTACTCTCAGCCGACAATTTTCTCCTCGAACCGAGAAACACCTTATCATTCGCCATTACAAGCGGATTTCGCTCTTGCGAATCAGCGTTCCTGAACAATCCCACCTAACGAGCATGCAGCTGCATCTCTCTCCCTCCAAACAAGAAGAAACCAAACGCAGTCCCTATATATATATATATATATATATATATAGACAACGAAAAACATTGCTGTGGCCGAGCTTCTCTCTGCCGCACTCACGAGTCCGCTCTCATTCTCCTGTCCGTCCTTTTTTGTATCCCTCTCTCTCTCTCTCTCTCTCTTTCGTTCTATATCCTCACCTCATGGCCTCGTCGTCACTGTAGTCAATGTCCGGCTGTACAGGCGGCTCATTGGAGAAGCCGCTGTCGTTGCTGCTGTGGAGCGACGTGACGGCCTGAGGCGGCGGCACCGGTGGCACCGGCGGCTGCACCCTACGCCCACCCCCGCCACCACCACCACCTCCACCTCCGCTACCGCCTAGCATCGTCGGCAGCGTTCCAGTTGGACGGCTCTACGGAAGAAGAAGAAGAAGTATTGCGCGATTTACGCGTGCTCCTTGTTTTTTCGTTGATTCTGTATCTGTATATGTGTATGTGTGTGTGAGCGTGTGGACGAAGGGCGGCTTTATTTTTTCGACGCTTGATTATGCGCTATTGTAGACGCCGCGCTCCGCATGCTGATTTCAAATACGGACTATATGTGTGTACGTCTTTGAAGGCTAGTAAAGCCAAAAAAGTGTAGTGTGGCTGAGGATGGTTTTTAGAAGGAGTTTGAGTTGCTGGTACTGATTTACTTCGAATTTTTAATTATGATTGAATAGTTTCGTTATTTTCCGATAAAATTAGACGCGTGTTTTAATTATCGATATTTGTAATTATCAAGTTAAAATAAAATTATAAGAAAGCATATAAAAAATGTCTTGCACAAGTCTGAATTAAAGTTGACTTAATATTCAATTATAGTAATTGAAAAATCCTATTAATCCTTAATTAAACAGCTCACGATTTTATTCAACATTTATTATAGTTTAGCATTATGCATTGAAGCTGAACTATTAATAAACAAACAGCCATATTTTTATTGACGCCTCTGCGACCCCGTATCATCCAAAACACAATCTTGCCCCGACGGATGTCACTTACAAGCTCGCTTCTCACCCTCTCCATCAACACCTAACAACAATCCAGACCCTCGCAACTATATCTCTATACAATAATCCCCTCCGATATAACCACCGAGTGTTTGAGTGTCTCTCTCTCTCTCTCTCTCTCTCATCTCCTTACGGCTTTGGTTTGTCGAGCGGACGGCGCGGCGATGTTGTGGGAGCTGTTGCTCTTGGGTACGTTGCCGCCGCTACTGCCGCCACCGCCGCCGCCGCTGCTGCTACCACCGCCGTTGGACATCGTGCCGTTGCTGCCGGCTTGAGTGTCGTTGCTCCCGGCGCCGCCAGCGATCGACGAGTTTGACTCGTCATTGTTGCTGGGCATCGGAGGCCGCGATGGTGGCGGCTTGCACGGCGGCGTCACCTTAGAGTCGATATGGCCGTTACCCGCGACGCTCGTACGTCCGTTGCTGTGATGATGGTTCGGCGAGCTGTGGACGTTGGTCAGAAGCATATTGTTTCAATACATATATACGCGACGAGACAAGGGAGGGATAACGGGATTAAACGCTCTTTTGTTCGAGGGAGTTTGGCGCGCTTGGCTTATCGGTTTTCAAAAGGGCTTAGGATAGAGATTTTTACAGGCGATATGGAGAATGTTAGTATATAGGTGTATATGGGAAATTTTGTTTATTTTTATTCAATAAAAAAAGGTTAATTCAATATCGATAAGTAGTTTATAGCGAAAAAAGACTTTCTATAATAAATACGTCCAAAAGTTAATAAAATTTTCAATAAATTCTTATTGGCCAACATTAACAATGAACCACTTAGTTGAAACTCTTGATAAATATGTACCATGTCTGCTAGTTGATATTTCGAATATGAAACTAGTTGGTGGCACAGTGCGGGAGGGGGATTTCTAAAGGGCCAAGCTGTAAACTTACCCCAGTGTCTCGTCAATGATAATTTCTGTATAAGCCAGGGGGAACCATCCGGAGCTCTGGGTGCGGAGATTCTCGCCAAACTGCCAACCCTTCTGTCGATCGCCTTAGAACGTGAAACAAAAGCCAATAATTAGAAGTGCCTTATCGCGAGCGCACTCGAACAATAACCGTATATTAATAGAGGTAGAGGAAGATGCTCCTTGATGTAACTCAAGTTCTGGATTACTCTTCGTTGGACTAAATCAAAATGTTGCATGAGGTTATTTTATTCTATTTACTGTTCAAATTATCTTTACATTATTATTGTATGAATATATGTAGAATATTCTTCCTACACCTTGGAAGAATGCCTGTGTAATGTTACAATTTAAATAAATTAATAGATTCGAAGTTTCAAGAAAAAAACATATCAAAACTTTTTCAAAAAAAAAAAAAAAAAGAAAAAAAAAAGAAAATTCAAACCTAACCTGAATTCTTCCTTATTCCCAATAACCGAAAAATTTTCCCTCACAAATGCTAAATTTTACGCAACGCAGCGAGTTGGCGTAACTCAAGCACGTCGGCGTCCCGAGCGAACGGGAAAATTCTCCCCTCGAAAGTCCTATAAATATCTCTCTCTCTCTCTCTCTCTCTCTCTCTTTCTCTCTCTCTCTTTCTCTCTCTCTCTTCTGCTTACCCATGAGCGCGATTTGATCGCCCTCGTGGAAGCTGAGTTGGTTCTCGCCACTGCTGAGGTAGGCGAAGAGGGCGCGTGCGAGGGGCGCCTCGCCCCAGCCGCCGGCTATCATGCTGTTGCCACCGCCTCCGCTGATGCCGCTGTTGCGCGACACCGGCGCCATGGATCGCGGTCGCGGCGGGGTGTCCGGCACTTCTGCAACAGTACAGTAGGTTGAGAGAATAAAATCTGCCTCGTGTACAACATGGATATCGTATTAAGGGATAATATGGTAGCCGGTTATATAATTGCCTTTTATTGAAATTGGAACTGGGATCGACTTTCACATATATATATATATAATGAAGTTTATAATATTTTGAAAAAAGTCATTATATATATATATATGAATTCGGTGGCGCATTTATTGATTTATTTATTTATTTTCTTTTTCTAGTACTGAAATTAGTATGGCACTGGTAACCGTCAAGATATAAATCCATAACGCGAACATAATATAATCATGTATATATACATTACATATACGCCACAACTACATTCAGCTACACGAAATCCCGTAGAAAATCCGATACCGTCATTGAAATGCTCAGCCGTCGCTCGTCCTCATTAACTGTGCGCAAGTGCGCGTTCGCATCTTCCGCATCACTTTGTGTATACGCGGTGGTCCCGCTACAACCTCGTAAACATAATTTTTAACGAGCTCACAATTACGCGCTATCGGCCCGCCGACGTCGTTAAACCCGTACTCTCCTTATACCTCCTACATTTTTATTAGACCTACAACCCACGTACACACACATAAGCGATGAAATCTCGATGCAAATTCGTGCAAGGCGATAACGAAGGTGCGTATAACGCAAGTGCGTGTGTATACGCGCTTTCAAGAATCAGACGCGATTACGGGGCCATTCACTTTGGCCTGCAAAGCCGCGAAATCTACCTATATATGCTCGGATGAGCGAAGTGACAAGCGGTTTGACGGCGCGTCGTGTCGTCGCTGCAGCGAGACTCTCAATTAAGTTTACCGCACGCGCACGCGGGGTTATAAAACGAGTCCTTGACCTTACAGAGGTAACGCGTCGCGCGTGTAAAGTCTGCGAAGAGATGAGTGTTGATTACGAGACGGTGAGGGTGTTCTTCTACGTGCAGCCTGTGATATATATATATATATATATATATATATATATATATAGGTTCGTGAAATTTATGGTTGGAAAATATTTCTCGTATGAAAGAGTATATTGTCACGGAGTAAAACGGCATTATCTAATGAATTTTCTTTGAACTTTTTAATATAGAAGGCTTACGATTAGGTTATATATACACACACACACACACACACACACGGATAAAAGCACTTTCACTGCTCATCAATCAAGCTGATTAGCTGTTAGCTCCGCGATACTATATTCAACGTCCATGTGCGTGCGAGCTCTCGAAAACAATCAAAGTAATTGAAGTATTACCAAACGACCAATCATATTCATAGTCCTTTACAGAACCCCTTTTTCTCCATCCCTTCTGCACGCCAACAATGATTTTCCGTTTCAATCACTCTGTCCAGCCAGCAACGGTTTTCAATATATATACACACACACAAGAATAGTCTCGCGCACATTTTAATCATTAAAAGCGATCCGAGCGCACGCTAGAAATGGATGAACCGGTCAAAGGTGAGTATACGCTCTTTCGCCTGTGTTATATACACACACACACACACACACACACACACACACACACACACACACACTGTACGTATAAACCCTCATTCGATTTGTTTAAACCGAAATATTCCCGGCATCCAAGCGCTTCATAAACGTTTGATATTTCGTTTTTGTCTGTGCTGCGTAGTAGCATTATATGATTTGGCTCTTTTTTCGAATGTCAAATTAAATTAGAATTTGGACGTGCTTATGGTTGCACGTACGGGTAATATTATTTATTAGATAATTAGAGGTAACAAAGTTTAAATTGATTGTAAAATGATCATTCGAAATCATTAGTTATTAATACAGCATTATAAAGCTTGGCTTATATTTTTTCTATATTTGCCACACTTACCGTAATATCTAGATTAAATCGTATTAAAAATTCGGAAATAAATCTTTTGGCTACCATTGTTTAATCATGTACTAGTCTGCATTAAAATGCCACCGAAATCTCACTCACCAGGACCCAACGACAACGTGGACGCGTGCAGATTTGCCTCTGACCTCGCCCTCGACATCGCTGTACCCATGAGTCCGTGTCCCACATGTCCGTGTCCAAGTCCGCTGCCGGTCGATTGGCTCTGGGTCGGTCCAAGCCTCAGTTCGAGGCATGAGCTATCCATACTGCGGGTCTTGCGTAACTGTGAGCTCATGGTCGTGAGCTCGGAACCGCCGTTCTCCTCATCCTCAGGCCAGAATGAGACTTGCTGCAACAGGCCAGCAGGAGCCGGTTCAACAGCAGTAGGCACAGCTACCGCCGGTTCGACTTGCTGCAGCTCGGGCTATTTGCGGGATCGTTTGTGTTTTTTTGGGTTGTGGTGTGCGCGTGGTGTAGGATTGTTAGGGTAAGGAGATAAGAGGAGAAGAGAGAGAGAGCGTTTTTGTTTAGCTTTGCGTTGTTCAAAGCGTGATCGGGATGAGCGAATGAGCGTGATGTGCAGTGTGGTTCGTTTACTCCTGGCTCGTTTATGTAGATTTTGCTAGGTTTGAAATTTTATAAACGGAGCGAGCGAAGAGTTTCAATGATGTTCGTGGGATGGCATGATATGAGATAGCCTCGGCGAGTATTTTCTATATCATATCTAATATGCGATGAAGGATGATCTTAGATAATATGACGACGATCGCGATGTAATAATTGGGTCGGGTGATGAATTACCTTCACTCACTACTAATCGACATAACCAGATGCTTAATAATTAGGAATTGGAATAATTAATTAAGACAGTAAGCTAAATGTAATTACTTGATCATTATCTGATTGATTAATGTCGCGATAAAGAAAATAATTCAATCACCGTATCATGAGCATAAAAATACGTGGAAGTATGTAAAAGAGACAAACAAATATATTTCTCTAAACAAATTCTCAAAGTGTTCCATGAATTTTTATTCTACTTAAACAGAATATATTTTTCTTACAAACGATGAGAAATGGCTTTGGATAGCAGGTTTAAGAGACTCTAGCGTCCTTCAAGAAGATTTATGTCACTTTCAGTTTACTAGATTTAAGTCTTATCTCTGGAATTTTAAGTAGAACCGGAAAAATCGCTGCAAATTCTGATTTTCTATTATTACAAATATGGTAAAATAATGCAAAATAATGTCTTTTCTCTAGAATTTGCCAAAATCAAAGTTTAAAAAATACTTGAAAAAAGTTACAATAATAAAAGATATTACCTCACGAGTAGAAGCTTTAATTTTTCGTTAAAGTTTCAAATCATACTACGAATGAAAGCCAAAAAACGTACGATTTCACTTGATTTAAATAAAGAAAGATACTGAAATAATCCACTAACTAAAGTTTATAAAAAGGAGCCCACCATCAAAGCTTAATTCCCGACAGTACTTAAGACACCGACCCAAATATTCCAGCAACGTACTATAACCCCTCCCTCCCCCAAGCCTTTCCTCTCCCATCATCAATTCAGCCGTTGATCTCCAGCCATAACTCACCCTGAGCCTCGAGGCGAACATGTCCTCGACGGACTGGGGCAGGTACTCGCGAGTCGCTGCGATCTCGCGCCACTCGTCCACGGATGGATGTAGCGCCGCCAGGGCAACCTCGTGAAAGCTCGCGTAGTGCTTGGCCAGTGAGCATTGCCGCTCGAGGACGAAACCATAGCGCCGCCTCTCTTGCGTCATCGCCTGCAAAATGTTCGAAGGCTTGTTATGGTATATGCCCCCAGGACGTGTGGTGAAGAAAAATTTTCAGGGAGGAGAAGAGGGAGTATATATGTAGGGTCGGTAAGCAAGGGAAAGTTCGTGGTGGCGATCGCGGTGGTGAGGGAGGTGGTGTATTTGAGCTAACGAGGTAAACGGATCGTGTATACGGAAATTGGATAGAAGGTGGTATGAGCAGAAAGAATTTTTTTATGCTTCAGTAATATGCGATGTAACGTTCATTGCGGATGGGATAAATAATATAGATTCTAGTTGAGACAGATTAATGGGAAAAGTAATAGCTTGGCTTTACTGGACAAATCAGTTAAATGCATTGCAACCTATTTAAAGCATATTCTGTATACTATATATTTTATAAAACAAATCAAACGAAATTTCGGTCAAGTTTTCTGTTTCATTGTAATGCATCGACAAGCAACATAATATATCGTTTGTATACATCAATAAAGTATACAACAGTTTCAATATGCTAACTAACCATGATGCCTTTAGTAACAATAACATTTGCATTCAACTTCTTAAAACATGGAAAATTAACATTAAGTTTAATAAGCAAAAAAATGTGCAACCATAAAAAAAGTCTTTGAAATCTTTTGTCTTTTGCACCCTCCTTGTCTATCCTTCAAATTACACACTCTGCGCGTCGAAACGGGAGGAGTGCGAGAGAGAAAAAACTATCCGCATGCACAAAGCGCAAAAGATTCTCGTCGTCTTTAAGAATCTCTCGCCTCTCTCTCTACAACACGTCAACGTCCGCTTGCAAAGGGAGATAGAGAGAAAAAGAAAGAAAGTACACACAAAAGAAGGGAGAGAGAGAGATATATATATATAGAAGAGAAAAGGTTTTCGGGTCGCTCGTACATTTTTCAGGCTCTGCTCGCAGAAGGCGTCGAGCTTGGACTTCTCCTCCTCGAGGATCTGCATGTTCTTGAGCTCCTTGTCCATGGCGAGGCCGCTTTTGCTAGCGCCGCGCGACTTCTTGCGCTGCTTCTTCATCGTCGCTGCCGCTTTGCTGTACGTTTCGCTGCGCGTCTTGTGCTGCTGCAGGAACTTCTTCTGCTCGCTCTGTGACATAGCAAACATCGCGGCAGTTTTATATATGTATGTATGTATAAAGAAGTACATTTTTCTGTTTGAACGTCATTTTCGCGCAATTACCTGAACGACCTTCGTGTCCTTCTCTAGATTCGTCTCTAACGGCACTAGCAGGTCCACGTAGAACGCCTTCAGCTGGAAGGAATAGAGAAGCAAAGATGTTATGTCTTTATTACTCAGGTTTTTTGGGTTAACGAAGTGTAGCGGAAGGGCAAAGGGAATTATTTTTTTTTCCTTCAAAACGTATTTGTTTGATGGGAGGAAACGGGAGAGGGGAGAGATACTTTGCACACCTACGCCGAGACGTGACCCACATGCAACGCAATTATACAAAGCCGACCCCATGACGCGTGCGTGTAATGACTTTTGAACGCGTCAAAGTGTGAAGCTCTACTGCGCAAAATTTCAGTCTGCTAGAGCTTCTATATACCTCCGAGTAGTTCCTCTTTCTCTTCTTGGCATATAATTCTAATATCTTTCAGTTAGAAGATAAATCTGTTAATAAATGTGGCTTTTCATGCGTAACGAAATAGAGTTATAAATATTTTGACATAGTGGATGTAATATGTGAGAATATTTTTAGCTTTATTATACATCATTTAATTAAATAAAAACATGATAAATGTCAAAAAGCTTCAGGCTTACCCAAGTAAATTACAAAGCAACTCAACCGAAACGCGACTCTTTCCTATAAACATACAAAAACATTACGTGCGTCACAACCCACGTACGCACCGCCGTCCCACGCGGTAAATAAATCCGGGCGAAATGCGATAATTGCCTAAAATGTGGATATGACAATACCAAAATCCATCCCTTTCACGTATCGTGCCGTAAAATATTTGATTTTTTCACTCGCTGGCACTCGTAATGTACCCTCCCTTCAGCCGCACAAAACAGTACGTATATATATAAAATACACGGTTAAATGGAAAATAAAAGGTGCGCGCTGTCGGGTTATATATAGTGTAACGTCGTTACCGCTGCTGCTGTTGTTGTTAGGCGACACGGGAGCAAAAAAACGCGATAACCAACACAGATTGAAAAGTGTTTTCCCATTATAAAATAACGAAGGCCGGCCGAGCGTTGCCGAGCGAGTATCCACGCGTCGCCGTTCGCACGGGTAAATCCAATAACCCTGTTGGATCAGCTGTTTTACAGCGAGAACGCGCGATGCTGTCTCTTTTCCTTCTTTTTTTTATTATTATTATTGCCCTCTCGGTTTAATGAACATTGATTAGAGCCATTCGGCGAGCGCGTTCGTTTTGGTACGCTGCGCAAAAACACAACGGAGTTCGACGGTTGGGGGTCTTTGTTCGCGCACTTTTTTTCGGACGATACGTCTTTTATGCGAGTACGTCACTTTTTTTCATGTATATGTTGGGCGGGCGCGTTGTTTTCGAGGCTGGCGCGCAAAAAGCTCGTTGTGAATGAAGTGGTGGAAAATAGCTTCGGAGAGGGTTGGTACGTGTTCGGTTTTAGATTTTTTTTTAATATATTCAGTTATTTTTATAATAAATTCGGAGTGTAGGATGATAATGATTTAAAATACGATTTTTTCTTGCGTGACTTATTCAAAATTTAAGTCTGCAACTTAATGAATATTTAAAATCTTGTTGCAATATTTCTCCAAAAAAATTGTTATACATATTGCAAGAGGTTATATTCGGGCCGTCTAAATAAATCATAAACCCGCATATTGTGAATACATTTTAAAAACTATACATCAAAATGCGCACGACTATGCAGCACATTTTCATGTAAACCATATGATATTTTGAATAAGACAGTTTTTTTATAAATCTAATTTGTTGACCCTGCTGAACTTCCAACCCCCATTAAAAACGCTCTAATCCTTTACAAAACACTCGGCAATCATTCACGATAACCGGCTAATATAATTCAAACCTTCCTGCCGTATAAAAATTAAATAAACGACTCATAAAGCCCGAAAATTTACGTTCACAATCTATTTCCGTCAATTTCCCCTGAGCGCAATTCCGCTTAAAAAGAAATTTCGAGTCGACGAAGAGATAGGGGGGGAGGACACGAAGAAGACCACGCATACTACACCAGCGCATCACCGGCGGCTGCGTACGCGCGTGCGTCCCCTCGGTAGCCACTTATTGCAATAAATTAGCGAAATTTCATGGAAATTAACGTTGAATTTTTATAAGCCGACCACCGGTCCTTTTCTCCATCCTCGACACTCGCGATCTCTGGACAAGACAGCTATACTCTCTTTCCCGCGCTCTTCGAAGCGGATAAAGGGGGTGTGTGCGTGTACGCAATATTTTTTCCGTACGAATCGAAGCTTGAATCTGAAAAAAGTTAGTGCAGTGTGAAAGATCGCGAGATCTGCAAGACGCACCTTTTCTTCCGTGGCAGGTGAGGAAGAGGCAGTGGGTGGGATCGAATTTCCCAGCGCTCGAGAGTGTAGAAGCTTTGCTGATATTGATCGCTGTTGAATAAATCATGCGGGTTTGAAGATTGCGTGGCGTTTAATGAATAATACAGGCTGCTGTAATTTTTTCACGAGAGGAGCCAAGTGGAGATCGACTTTCGAATGTGAATCTGACTTTATTTTTCATACTTTACCGAGTATTTATTCGTGAAGATATTTTGCTTTACTAAGTATTGATGGTCTTCGTAGTATTTGTGTATTTCATTTAACGCATCAATCGTCGTAATTTATTCGTTTAAGCTACTTTCTCAAGAAGGACGGTAGATAGATTGTCATTCTAAATCAAGCTATATCATTCAAACTAATTTCTCGTTCCCTTTATTCCGATAAATTTACAAACAAAGTCTGAGAATGATTATTTCATTTGATATTTTTACAATAAAATCAGCGCTCTCTATTAAAAATAATTCTAACCAAAGAATTCAAAGCACTGCCCCGCCTATATGTGTCCAGAGAGAGATAACCGCTACATCGAAAAAAGTCAACCAGCGCACAACCCTTTTTGTACACCGTACGAAAACCCTCGGCAAAAAGTCCGAACGTGAAAGAAAAGCTTCCTCGTGCCGTATCGTGCAAATTTGCACGAATATATATATATATATACACACACACACACACACACCTGTGTGCGTGCGTACGCGTTTCTCTACGCGCTTCTTTGCGTATGCAAGCCTCTCTCGGGGGCTCTCCCCTCGCAGCAACGCGTCGCGTTTGATAACGCGCCGACCTACGCCGTAATGAAGTTTCTTGCTGCTCGTCGTCGTCGTGTTCGCTTCTCTCCCTCTTTTTTTTTAGTCGAGATGCACGCGCGTATGTATGTATTTTGCATAAGAAGGCTTTTTACTTGATATTCATGCGGTCGGGTTATCGGGGCACGCGAGTAGCAAGCACGGTAATCAGTGGTGTAAGTCGATTATCGTCGGACGCGCATGCCGTGTTCGAGTAAAAGTTACTGCGCGATATCAAGTTTGTTCCCGTAATTTTTGTAAAAATGAGGTAAAAGCTGGTATGGAAGTATATTATTTTGATACGTTAAACTTAAGGTTGTAAATTATTGTTTAATTTGGTAGAAAAAGTGATGATATTTTTATCCAAAATTTTATAAATCGATATTACAAAGGCTTATCGTTATTTTCTATTTTGAACTAAAATGAATCAGTGTTTAGTAAAAGAATTTTTTCAAACAGATTGTCATTAAACGTCGTAAAGTTAAACATTTTATCTACTTTAACAACTGAAGATACATTTCCACGTAAAAAAGCTATATTAATTAGTTGGAAAAAATGAATCACAGTTATTCAGAAAATTTCATTACATTTCTTCCTTGAACTCGTCCGTACTTTTACTCAACTTCTTTTCACATTCGTTCCGCTAATAAATTTTGAAGTATACCGGATCCTTCCAACATCACGAAAGGCACCCTAGAAAAAAAACCCTTCTCGAAAAAAACAGAAAGACCCATTGACTCCCATCCATATAAACCACCGACAGAATCCCACGACCGCCGAGACATCGGCCACCTAATTGGCTTATATTTAGCTATTCCTGAAAAAGAAAGCACATACCTATACCTATATGGCTAACGATATATAGAACTGGCCGTCTTCCAGAGCGATGCCATACCCTTTTCGAAACCGCGACTACCCGAGAGGCTCGTTTTCTCTTTCTCCCGCGTGGATCGACGCTCGTTAATTTATGTGTGCGACTCCCACGCTCGAGTGCATAAGGAGTATTGGTTTGAACCGCCCCCAGACTTTTTTCCAAAGAGGTGGAGGTCGAAGATTAACTGCTAAATGCGATTTCATGAGGTTTCACGGGATTTATTTAGCTGGTGAGAGATAATCGGCAATCTGTGGAGAATTTTAATATGTCTCCCTGTATGTATAGGGGATTAAGATTGAATTGTGGGTTCATTTGAATTAAGTGCGTGGCTTTAATTTATAAGATCCCTTATTTAATTAGGAGTGTTACACTGATATAAGGTCAATTTGATTTACTGGGTAATCTTGTTATATGTATAATGAAATATCGTTTAAAAAATTACTCTGCCAAGTCTTATAGATAGAAAATCGAAATATTTAAACTACTAAATTATTCACAATTTCGTGAAATATATCATAAAACTTTGAAAAGAGATAGTTCTATCAACTCCAACGTCGAAACTACAAATGAATTTCGAAAACACATTCATATGTGTACGTCCTCGATATTCCCACAGCTCTCTCCCTCTCTCTCTCTTTCTCTCTATGCATTCCACGGGAAATGAACAAAAGCAATAACTCGATAGACTCCAGGACTCAGGAATTCGTTTGTCGCACGACCCTCGATCAAACAGCTTCGGTGAGCGCTGCACCAGACCCAAATACCCGGAAAACATCTTCATCCACCCATCTTCTCCCCCCTTGCGAAGAAATATCGATAGAACCATCCCGGTAGAAAGAGAGAGAGAGAGAGAGAGAGAGAGAGAGAGAGAGAGAGAGAGAGAGAGAGAGAGAGAGAGACCTCTTGCACAGCGAAACGAAGCGAGCAAAAACGAAGATTGGCCCGCTACACACTCCTTTTGTCCGCGGAATATTTATTATCCCATTTCGCGGCTCTACCTCCCCTGCAGCGCTGCTTGTCTCAACCCGAAAAACCGATTGCGCCGCAGGCCGACAAAAGCCCGAGGAGATACTTGTTTTAAGTCCTGGCAATCGATTTCGAGGAGAGTAAAGAGAAAGAGAGAGAGAGAGAGAGAGAAGAGGGCTCTTGAGAGAAAGTCGAGAGGACCGGGAACATTTTTAGGGTTCTCGAAAGCTCGAGATTGATCGATCGCCTGGCTTATTGTGCGTACGCTCGTGGCTGTACTTTATACCGTTTTGCGAACGGCAATCAAAGGAGGGAGAGTGAGTTAGAGGGGTGGTAATAATTTTGCTCAAGTTTCACAAGTAAACCTTCGTGTTTAGTGTAGGGTCTAATGAAGTGGGGTTGTAACAGGATGTGTTTGTACTATTCAGTTTGATTATTTTGACGAGATTTTTTTACATTACTTTTGAGCGATTTTTGAATAACAAATACAATTACCCTGGTAGAAACGTTAACGATGCGTTGGCTACTTATTGGCTAATTTTGGAATTAAAAACGTCACACTAACATTATTTTATTGTTAAAGATAAATATTTAATTTTTGTTCATAAAATCACATTCCACTGTTAATATTTAACCATGTGATTATAATTTACGATACTTTCAATAATATTCAAAAATTTATTTAGGTCGCGAAAATCCTTCCATTTTATTAGCATGTTAACCAATGAAAATGGTTAATTTTCTACCAGGGTAATTTTACTGTATATATACGTTGAATTACAAAAATATTGTTTGTGCAAAAGAAATAATTAAAGTCTGACTAATTTCCGTAATAATATCTACTTAAAAGATAACATGTCGAAACAATAATACACAAAAATACGGTGAAACAAATTATATAATCATTATCCCAACTATCTACACGAAAAACCTCCCATCAATACCTGTGCCGCACCAGCGCGAAAATAAGATGAGCCTTTGGCGACCGTGTTGCTCCTCTCCTCTGTTCTCCCCAACTTTTTAAGCGGTGCGGCTACCTTCAGCCACCTAGCAACTCTTTTCCTCTCGGCGGCTCGCATTCTTACTCACAGAGAGAGAGAAACAGCGAGAGAGAGAGAGAGAGAGAGAGAGAGAGAGAGCGAGAGAGAGAGAGAGAGAGAGGGGGAGAGAGCGGTGAGATCAAAGGTCGACGGGAACTTTTCTCTAAGCGACGACTCTTTCGCGACTTTCCAATTAATATTCCCCGGCTTGTTTACGCTCGCGGCCTCTTTGCCGTCGTTCCGAAAACCGCGTGAAACGCTCTTAATTATACGACGAGGCGATCTTTCCTTTGCTCTTCCCTCTCCCTTGGGGGACCGCAGCGCTTTCTTTCGCGCTTCGGGGCAGCTGTTTTTTTTTTAGGCAAATAGAGGTGCCAGCCAGCAAGAGTAGGAAGAGTTTTTTTTTCGTGCTTCTTTGGGGGAGGTGACGTGTCGAAAAGTCGATTTGCGTTAGGGGCTTCGAAAGTGGTTCTGATGATTGCGATGGATGGGAAGCATGTGTAGGGTTGGGTCGTTTTTTGGGTTATGCAAAGAATCAGGGACAAGAAGTTTGTAGGAGGTTTAATACATAATAGACTCTTATTTCGAAAAATAATTTGTCGTGCGACAAATACCACTACCAAAATATATATTTTTTTTCAGAAAAATAATTAATCATTGTTGTTGTTTATACAAAATTTTATAGTGATTGAAAATCTGGGAAATATTTTTAATACAATTTATTATTCAATAATAATAAATAGCATAAAATGATCGTATTTTCATACATATCAAATTAATTCCTATGAAAAACATAAAAGTTCAATGATTACTTACAATGTTTACCTCCTGCTCCTGGATCTCTTTGTATACTTCAACGATCCTCATCAAGGCGGATCCTGTAACATAAAAAAAGAAACCCACCATTTCCATTAATAATTGAACTCCAATACTTTTCTTTCCTCACTCCACTCTTCCACTCATTATTTACACTCTCTCAGAGTCTCTAAAAAAAACACGCACTTGTACAGAGCTAAAACAAAAGTTCTTCCGTCCCCCAAACGCAGCAACGTAGACGTTAAAAAAAGAGAGTCTCTCCCGCGTACAGCTAAACATCTCGCCGGGGAATTTACATAGGGGATGCCGGAGGTGACGACGACGACGACGCTGCTGCTACAGCCGCCGCCGCCGCTGAGAGACGAAGAAAGTTTCGCCAGCTCTGAATAATTCAGCGTCTAGCGCGATACCGCGTAATCCGCGAGGAGAGTCTCCGGCTTCTCGGCTTATAGAGCGTTTCGCTATTTCGATCTCTCGTTCTTTCCCTTTCCTTCGCGCGTGGGCGTGCGTTTCTTTGTCCTGTGTACAGAGAGTCAGGGGCTGACTTAGCGTAAGCGAGGGAGACAATAACCGAGGGAGATTGATTCATCGAATTTATCTAGCCAAGTGTACGTTGGAGGGGAGACGACGTGGTTTCATCTATTGCATTGGACCAACACAAAGTGTATCGAAGGTTATAATGTATTTGTCTTTAGGTTATTAAAGGGGGGGAAGAAGCTCGAGGGCTGATTTTAATCTCTAAGAAGCTCGGTCGAGACTTGTCAGCATGACTCTCGATGTAAGGCTAATATTGCCTATTTATAGGATATGCTATAAATGCATATACGGCACTTTTATCTCATATACGTCTAATGAATACTTTTCTCGAATTCGATACTAACATTTTTCATCTACCACTACTACGTAACAACGCGACTAAAGAACAAGACTCAAAAATTATAATTCCATCGTTATTTTTTTTTCATTCGCTAAAACCATTCCAATGCAAAAAAAAGAAATCGTTCAAACAAACCCGAACGAAAATCCCTGCATCTCTCTAAAAACCGACCAATCGAAGAATCCGCATCCCCGAAAAGCGCAAACGCGATTTCACCGCGATATCCGCGGCGAGCGTCTCGTTCGAACGGACACGGACGTCGCCGTCACACCCCGTCGCGCTCGGAAGACACGAAACAAAAAAAACTAAGCGTACTCGATCGTGAACGGCGAAGGGAAAAGTCCGTCGCGTCAGCGGACCGAGACCGTCGCCCGATTTCTCCCCCAATATATATATATATATATATTATACGGAGAGGAAAATTTCGCGCGCGTGTGTCCGATTTGAAAGGGTGCCGAGCTTCCTTCGAGAATGCAATGGGCGGTGCTGGGATATCGAGGAGTGAGTAGATTTATTTGTTGGTTCTAGGTCCAAGTTTTTGTAGGTCGGCCAGCATATAGTGTACACTGTCGGGTGCATTACAGATAACGAGGTTTCATTGATATAAAGATTTTCAAATAAGATATTTCGCAAAAATAAGAAATTTATCTAGCGCTTCTTAAGATGGTAAGGCACAATCTATACCCTCCCGAAATCACTTTTTAACACATCCCCTACACCTCCATAAACCCTCTCTAGTCTCCCATACACCGCAGCGAAATATCGTGACTCGCTTATATATCGGGATCGATCCCCGAGTGCATCATAAAACCCCGAAACCCTACAAATTTCAAGCTCTCGTATTTTATCTCCTGAGAAAAGGAAAGAAGGAGAAAGCCGCCGTATGAGAGTACGTAACAACCGATCGCGCTGTATGGTTAACGATGTGGGAAGGAAGGAAAGAAGGAAGTTGACTGCACAGGAGAGAGTGAGTAAGAGAGAGCGAGAGAGAATTCCATAATGCCGTAATCCTTAAACATACGTAAAGCCCCGAGACGCACGCGCGTAAACGTGCGCGCACACGAGTGGGTTACTCGGGCGTGAGTGGTTCTGGTTAATTATATACGCTACGCGCGCACGCGCCCACAGTTCTACCAGAGGTGCAAGGGTGAGTTTTTTTTCGTTTTCTTTTGTTTCCGGCTGCTGGGTGTGTAATGTCTTGAGTTTACTGTGTTTTATTATTTAAAGGGAAATAGTGTGGTAATGGATTAGGGTTCTTTTTAGATTTAATAATTAAATCTATAGAGTTTTAGTAATGTGGGAGTAGCGAAAGTGAACGGCATTTTTTTGCACAAAACTTCTTTGAATTTTCGTGGAAGTACTGTAATAACGATTTCCATGTAGATCGTTGTTTAGAATAAAAATACTATTAAAACTGATTGTACCTGCATGCAACCTTTCTACAGTTCACGTTATTATTATATTATTATAATTACGTAACAATATTATAATTATCATCATCATACACTTGCCAAAGGAATAATAAATATAACGTTTTGGCGACAATTTGTTGCACGCAAAACATCCGACAGAAATTCAAATTACACATCGACAATGCTCGCCCGTGCGCGCTCGTGCCCCTTTAAACACCGTGGAATTCCGTCGGGCTCTCTGCACTCCCTCCTCGCTAATGTTCATAAACGGCTGCAGCACGGCGCCTCTCTCTCTCTCTCTCTCTCTCTCGCAACGCATCGCCACGGTACTTATACACACACTCACACATACGAAGGAGGCGGCAGCAACCATGGCTTTATACTTCCTCCTTCCTACCTCCCCTCAACCATGTACACGAGAACTCGAGAGCCTCGACGGTAGCAGCAGCACCGCGAGCAGGAGAAAGTTCGCTCCTCTCCAGTTTGCTAAAAGCCCGCTTCCGCCGGGGGTTTTCTTCGCGAACTTGTTTTCCTACAGGATTTGTACGCGTACCCGATGAACGGGGTAATTTCGGAAGGGAGGGTGAGGAAGGGAGGAGAAGGGGGAAGGGGCTGAGATGTGTTGATAGTCGGTATGCGATGCGCCGGCGATATGATGCGCAGTTTCGGGCGTTTGTTTAGGATACGCCGGTCCCTATGGATATAGTTCGACTACTAGGAGTTTCCTGTATATATGGATATAGTTTCTTTAATGTACTTTTTTCAGTAATTCTTTTATAAGGATATGCTTTTGTTTATGGAATTGTCGATGTAATGATATCGGGTTAACATTGTTATAGCGATATGTTCTTCAGTGCGCGCTAATGATCATCAAAGGGGTATAAAGTTACTGCTATGCTATAACCTCTCGATCTTAGAGAATCCTTATTATAGCATATTGTTCAATTCCATATTTGCGAATATTCAAGAGACTGCACGATAATAATTCATGATCTCAAATACGGTAAAAATAAACACATCTAAAAAAAGTTTTCAATGTAACAAACTAAGAAACTATAAAATAATTAATGTTTTTAATAAACGAATAAATACATTATCTACGGAGAGATCACTGTTAATCCCGCTTCATTCTGTTATTAATAAATCAACGATTCTAAAATCAAATATGCACGACGTACAGCATATAATTGATCCTCTCAGCGCTCAATAAAATCCTCCCCCAAAAAATCAAACACCACTGATTTTGCAAATCCACACACGGGACCTTCGCCCCAGGATTCCCCATCCTTCTCCAATAATCGCTGAGCAAATATCACAGCAAAACGCTACTCTCCAAATAAAACTTCTCCCGTCCTCTCGCGTATTTATTACACACAGCCCGCACTCTCGCAAAACGCTCGGTCGATTTATCCCCCCTTTCCATCTGCGTATCACATAAGCAAACTCTACTGTTGCCGAAAAGCCAACGCAGACGCGACGGGCCGAAATAATTCAGTGCCCTTAAAAATTCAGTCTGCACAAGCCGCCTCCTCGACGACGACGGCTATACGGCGAGCGTATTTATCGCGCCTCAATATTGACTACCAGCGGTAGCGACGAGGCCGTTCTTCTCGTCGGGCATTCCGTTTGATCCGTCAATCCGATCGGATAATTCGGTATACGAGCGAAACCGAGCGATGCGTGTACGAGTGCAGTTGACTCTTTTTCGAGCGAAGCGGGAGAAGTTGAGTTCAGTGAGTAATGAAAATTTGTTGCGAGTCACTGATACAGAGTTGGAGAACGTCGTCGTCGTCGTCGTTTTCGAGAGCAGAAGGGGGAGTTAGTGAATCTGCTGTGGTGCTTTGATAATTTTTTCCCTGATTCGTGGTGAAGTGGGTAGCAAGGTTTTAAAATTCCAGAAAGTCGAGGATGTAGTTCGGATGATGTATCGTAAATGAAAGATGTCTCTGCATGTTTAGCGAAAATGCCTTATTTTATTACAGTGTTTGCCAATCTATAAAGTCTAGTTAGATTTCAGTCGTACAGTAGCAGCATTTTATTTCATTTCTAAGTACAATATTTTCTACGATCGAGCTTTAACAATTTTTAAATTTTCAATTGACATTGAATTGACATGGATTTAAAAAATAAATTTACACCTTTCATTGTAATTTGAATATCGATACACACGAAAATGCATAAGAATAAAAAGATTGATTGAAGTTAAGAAAAAATTTATTACTGTATTAATCCAAATTGATAAAAAATTGGTGGTAAAAAATAAACACAAAACCATAATTTAAGAAACTGTAAGTTGATTTTTGTCTTAATTATAGTAAACTTAACCTATATTTCCAGCTTTTATATCATCATTCCATCCCCAGAGCAACGCATACCTTCTCTCTGTTCTTCAACGTCACAACGATGGAAATCACACGACGCCGGTTTAAGGGTGAAGCGCGTCCGGCGTCGAGTTCCTAATTAATATTGAATTCCGTCGTGCTGCTCACTTCGTAACCGAGACTTTTCGCGCCAAGCGCAAACTGGATACTTAAATAAAATCTCAAGGACCAAGCTGCTGAAATTTAGCGCGCGCGCGTGTAAGAGAGAAAGAGAGAGAAAAAGATAGACAGCTATTTTAATAAGTGAGCCGTGTTGTTGACGCTGAGTGGCGGATTATGGAAAGTATGGCTGGAGTCGAGTCTTTAGCTGTTAAAGTGTGATGTATTGTATCTACTTATTCTGTAGTTTACAGTAGGAAATTGGAGTTTATTTTGAGATAAAAAAGAAAGGTTAAAATGATACTTTAATCAGAAAGAAAAACGGTGAATATACGAGCTTTCAGTTTGCTCGAGAGGCTTTGATAGATAAACTGGATTGTTTAAGAATGTCAATTATAATTGTGAGTAGCATGCTGTGGGTGGGTTTTTTGAAAATAAGTTTGAGTCGAACACAAGTTGAGAATATAAAAACACTGTACACTATATTACATAAGTTTACAATAGATAATTAACTAAACTTGTATAAATTTAAATTACAATATGTATGATTACAAATTATCTCTATCATCACTGGTGATTTTACATTGAGAAACATTAGTGTAAATGTACAGTATTCTAACAAATGCTGGCAAGCTCCCTGTGAAGGAGCATCTAACCTGTTAAGTATAAACTCGTCCAATGAAAGCGAGTTTGGCCAAAATATATAGTATACTTCCAATGAGTGGAACCGGTGAAATCTCCGGTCGACTCTGTTTAGCTGCTGATGATGAATTCACTTGGGCTGCTGGCATGAGGGGTACAATTACATATTATTGATGTTAATTGTAGAGGTTCTGTGAGTGGATATGATTAGATATTATTGATCTAATCATGCATGAGAATTTCCACCGAGCCAGAGTACAAGAGAGAATCCGCACACGTGGATTTGTACACCGTTAACTTTTGAGGTTACCTTGCACGTGTGCAGCTAATGGTCAGCAAGATGAGTTGCTCCCACGTCGCTTTGTGTTTCCACTTGAAGATGATGTTGAGATGATGCTAGTCGAGTCGAGCCAGTTGAGATGTCCACGATGAGTTGAGCCAGTTGTAGAAGTATGTGGTTTTGCGTGATGAATTTGTAGGAGTTTCGTGAGCTGATGTAGCCTCGAAGGGTGCACACACGAGAGAGAGAGAGAGAAAGAAATCAGGACGAACTTCCTTCTTCTCCTTGAAAGCCGGGAGTTGCGACGCGAGTCAAATTAATATCTCTCCCATTAGACAATGGGAGAGAGAGAGAGAGAGAGAGAGAGGGAGAGAGAGAGAGAGAGAGAGAGAGAGAGCGAGAGAGAGAGAGAGAGAG
>JAYJLV010000056.1:6927001-6937464 GCA_036873485.1 Torymus texanus
CACACACACACACACACACACACACACACACACACACACACACACACACACACACACACACACGCACGCACACACACCTAATGAATATTTCCGTGACATGCTCATTGACCTGCGCATGCATGCGTATTGAATGGAATAATGTTTATTTATGCGGCTCCTGTGTTGATCAAACGATAGTCAAAATACAATATGCAACAGGAAATAATTTAAAAATGGCTCTCTATCATTACATTGCAAAGTACAGTTATATTTGTCGATGATAAGAACTGTTTCAAGCAATATGGTCCGAGGAAAACAAAATTTCTATTACATCTGTTTGGCCGCTATTTGTCTAATTGCTGAAGATAAAAGAAAACAACGCGTCACCAAATCAAGATTTCAACGTCACCGAAATGACGAAAAATGATAAGATATATACGTGCCTCACTAATCAGTATCAGTAGTAGAATAAGGAAAAGTCCTTTTGGAACTCTTATTGTTAACGTTACTATATATAGAATCGTATTTTTCACTACTTTGGTAAAATAACTAAATGACTATATTTGTTTATCTAGCAATATTTTTAATTTTTTACATTAAACTATTTTTTGTTATAAAAAAAATTAAAAAAGTTAATATTACAAATTATGTTTACAGTATTTTTACTTATAACCTACAAAATCATGGTTAATTATTCTTAGATTTTTTCGAATTATTGCTATACCATTAGATTGTATAAAAAGATTTGATCATTTTTAATAATAATAATTAAAATTTTTAAAATCAGTTTATACAAAATAAACTTTAATATATGTAAAACTTTTCCAATTAATTTTCACTTTTTTACCATTGCACATGAAAAATATTTTAAGTTGCCAATTGTTACAGCAATACATGACTATTTTTGTCACACATGCAATTAATAATTTTTTTTTTTTAGAAATGCAAGTATCAGAGATTAAGTACATTCATCACATCTAAACAGACTCACGTTTAAATCACGTTTCTCTTACCGATATCAGGAAACTTCCTATAGTAGCATGTTTTGATATGCAGTGTCATCCAGTTGACCCCGAAAGTGAGGAAACACAGATAAGTAAAGACGTAAGTATGAAAGACTTTGAGAACTCCAGTCAGTATTCTATCAAGAATGAAAGAGGTCGTGCAGTAGTTTCAGTTCATCTATTAATCGAGTGTGAAAAGTTTGAACAGAAGTATTACTTCTTCATTTAATAATTAGTGATTAGATAGAATATTGTGTGAACATGGAAGCTCTTGGAGCAGTAAGTACTTCTAAAATGTGCAATTTAGTTTACATTATTATAAAATTAAATAAAATAATTGTATAAATATGTAATATAAATAATATAATGATAATGAACTAAATATTTCAAAAATATATTATTGTGTACTATTTTAGTTAAACTCATGACAGTATTCTCAATTGATTATATTGCTTTACGTTAATTATTTTGGTACAATATTTTTATGACATGATCTAATATAATTATGATTCTAATACATTTTTAATTTAATCAAATAATTATTGCTTCATAAGTATTTACTTTATACTATGTAAAATATTTTATATAAAATATAAAAAGTTTGTACAGTTTGGAAATAATAAAAGAGCTTTGTACCTAAAAAATTTAAAGTAAAATCATAATTATATAGTTTATTAAAAATTATAATTTTTTTTTTGTAATACACTAGTATTGTCTATTATTTTGTACAATGTTATTTCTGAAAATGATCTTCAAGGAAGGCCTCGATTAAATACAGAACTTATTAGATTAATCTTTCTAATTAATTAGTCAATCACATTATATCAGTTTCAATGAAAAGTTTACCTTGATCATTCTAATAGAAAATATGATAAATGTTTATAAATATCCTATAGAGTAAAGGAAAATTTGACTTATTACTAACAAAAAGAGGGAAATTAGAATGTAATACTATGTTGCTCTATATTTGTCCCAATGGACCCCCCAAGGAAAGTGTCAGATGATAATACTTGTTGAGTTGACCCTTTTATCAAAGATCATAATACTCACGTGAGGAAACTCGTGTAAGATATTAACCCTTGTAATTTTTCCTTTACTCGTGATATGGAATGCTTTATAAGTATGTATTTAAGAGATTATTTCATTTGTACTAAAAAGAATAATGATAGCATTTACTGAAATTCAGTAGCAATGGAATATTTCTTAAAATTATCTTATTTTCAGTATCCTGTACTGAAGTCATTTCTTGCTGGATCTTTCTCTGGAACTTTTTCAACTATTTTATTTCAACCTCTTGATTTGATCAAGACAAGGCTTCAGAATAGAGTTAATAACCATGTAGGGTAAGCAATCTGTCATTACATAGTTTATAGGTGTTATTCAATAAATACTGAAAATAATAAACATGTTACTTCCACAGACGTCAGAGGCATGGTATGGTATCAACCACAATAGCCATTATTCAAAAGGAAAATATCTTTGGTTTGTGGAAGGGTATCACACCTGTAAGTTAAAAAGCTCTTACCTTACAAAACAAATTTACAATGTTTTTATTAAATTACTGTACTTTTTTAGTCTGTGACTAGAGTGGTCCCAGGTGTTGGTTTGTATTTTTCAACATTACACTGGTTAAAGAACACCTTAGATTTGGATGATCCTATTACACCTATACAAGCAGTCACATTAGGAATTACAGCAAGAACTATTTCTGGAGCCTTGTTGATTCCAATTACAGTAGTCAAAACAAGATATGAGGTATTAATTGACACTAATTTTATAATGTAAGAATAAAAATATTTTGTATGATCCATAGAAAGTAATAATCTAATATTATTTATAGAGTGGTGTATATACCTACAATAGCATGGGAGAAGCTTTCAGACTAATTCACAAAAATGAAGGTTTAAAAGGATTGTCAAGTGGCCTTGTACCAACTTTACTTCGTGATGCTCCATACAGTGGTCTTTATCTTATGTTCTACACCCAATTAAAGAAATTCTCATCAAATGGTATGTCTATAAGTTTTTCAAATTAACACTAAATTTAAAATTTGAGTATAACAAGCTTCTCTACTGCATAAATATATAATACAATGTAAAACTTTTTCATTTTCAGAATTTACTCAGTACAGTGATTTGCCAGCAACTCATTTCAGTTGTGGAGTTGTAGCTGGTATACTTGCTTCAGTTGTTACTCAACCTGCTGATGTTGTTAAAACAAAGATGCAACTTTATCCAGAAGAATTTAAAACTGTAAGAAGTTCTCTTTATTGTGTATATTACAGATATGGAATATTAGGATATTTCAAAGGAATAGTGCCTCGCATGCTCAGGAGAACTTTAATGACCGCAATGGCCTGGACTGTTTATGAACAAATCACAAGGGCAGTAGGTCTGAAGTAAAATTCTAAAATAATATGTAAATATAATTGCTATACCATATACAGTATTAGGATGGACTGGATTATTGATCTCTTCATCAATATGTTTTAATGTATTATAAAAGTTTTATTACTATAGATATACAAATGTTTATATTTAATAAATTATCTATTATACATACAAAAACATAGAGTTATTTATTGTATAAAAAAATCTATAAATGTTTAGTTTTTATTTGCTTGGGATAGAGATTACATTATTAAGATGAGAAAAAAATACAACTTCATCGAAAACTTGTAACTTTTACAAATTAAATGATTAGGATAATTAATTTGATAGAAGAAAATGATCAAATTAATAAATCTTCGATCTACATACATTTCAATTTCTATTTTGCATTTTTTAATTAAATTTTTATCTCAAGTTAATCGATGTAAGTCAACAAACATCAATGGGAAAATAAAAACTCAATCAGGCAGTTTCTTTAAAGACTTTTATTTGATGCTTACAGAAAAAGTATGTATTGGTTTTTACAAATAGAATTTTCTTTTCTCTATTTCAGCATTGATTTTAATATTACAGAACCTAAACGTTAAAAAACGTCAAAATACTTTATTACTTCAATATTAACAAGATGATTGAATTACTACAATTCAGATAATGAACAATTTGTTTATAATTGTTACAAAATAAAATTACTTTAATAACAGTAGCACGATTTTACAGTTAACTTAATTGTTGGCAATAAAATAAAATTATTTACTCAATTAAGATAGCTATTTATATCTGAATTGACTGAACGAAATGGAAGGTCGCGTATGTTCCTATTGAGGAAAAATTGATTTAGACGGCGTCCGACTCCCATTCAATCGTCGACGATCTCGCAACGTTCACTTTTGAAAACCTTAAACCATATTATGGAAAATCTTTACCTTATACAGTAAATCACCATGAAGACCTGGTGGCAAATGGCATCAGACTGCATACGTTCACCCTGAAATTAGACAAAGCGAGTTATAAAAGTGACAGATGAAAAATTTTAAGACTAGTTTGTTAGGCACATATTTATATAAATACATAAGAAATATAAATTTTAACACAGAATATCAGCCTATTCTTATTTATAGATGGTTTATAGGATGTTTAAAAAAGTATTAACAAATTCTTTTTTTTATCAAAACTGGGGGGAATTCTTCATAAATTAATCGTACAATGTATAAAAATTTAATATGTAAAAGTAAAAGACAAATTTTAATTTTAACTTAACATCAATATGTTTGGAAGCATAATTTTAGAATTATTGTAAAAAATTGAAGAAATAAACCTTTTTTACATATAAATATTCAAAAAAATATTTATTAGGTTTTATAATTTCATATAGTCAAAATAAAAAATATTGTTGTGAAAATGTCTTTTTAAATAGATAATATTTTTATCTTATAATACTTTTTTAAGGTGGGCCTTACACACCCTATTTTGCATGTTAGCTATTCAGCAGACGTGCAAATTGGTAGAAGTATGTTCCTTTACAAATTATAAATAATAAATGATTATGATTAAAGTTGTATTCGTGGAAATACCTATTTAATAGGGTATCAGCAAATTTTCATTAACGGTATCCCAGCTTCAATTTCCAGCTTAAATATTAAACTGCTTTTTTGATTATTTTTAGAATTTGAATACCCAGTAGACTGTTCACCTATAATTTCGCTAAACAATCATGGGTGAATTCACGTGACTTCTTCAACTAAAGTGTGCAATATGATGTCCTGCCATGTAATGTGTTGGTTAATTATTTTACTAAAGTCATCCGCAACTTATCCTAGAATTTATTTGCAAGTATATATAATCTTCTTAATTTATAGACTACAATAAGTTTTAATCATAAAAGAATCTCTTTGTTATTTAATCTTTCATGCAAGACCCACCTTATACCATTTAAATTAACAATTTGTATTGGTAGGTCAATGCATTAAAAGAACTATCATCAACCTATTCCTACTGAACATCCCACATATTTACCCAATCCAAATTTATCACAATTTTATGTAGAGTTTATAATTTCTTGCTTTAGCGATAGATAGATTAGACACGAAGGCGGAGCGTCAAGTATAGTGTTAATTATAATTATAAAATATACTAAATAAAGCAGACATAGATTAATATTCATTACACAAAATCAGACTTTATTTATTTATATTACACATTTTTCAAATTAATAGATTCCTAAAAAAAGTTTTCATTAGTAAAGTTTAATTTTTAAATATGTATGTGCAATGATAATTTGATATAATTAAATTAAAATTTTAATAATCATAAAATAACTGTAATTTACTGTTCATAATTTTAAAAATTGACTTGTAAAAGTCATTATTTTTTAAATTTATATACATGAAACTGTTGATTATATTTATTATAATAGCTTTACAATATGTAATCTGTTTTACTTTGACAATGTGATAATATAAATAAACAAATGTTATTATTTTGAAGTAATGAAAATTTTCAACGTCTGAAACAATGAGCTGTGCTTTAGAAGTTGTTTTAATTCTAACATTTTTATGTAAAAAAGAGGCCATGTTCTGGTATTATCATTCCGCCATAAATACCTCTGAAATGCGTAGCAGAAGCTAGGATTGTATAGTCAGTCACGCAGGGCACTGTCGAGGCAGGTTTACGGAAGTAGGCACTGTTTCCTCCATTAAATCACTAACTTTTTTTCAATAAATTTATTCTACGCTGTCCTTGGAGTTTATAAAATATTTGCATACAACCTAAAGATAATTATGATCGACCCAAAGCAAGTATAGGTATACCTTCTCCTATCTTGCTTTGTATATTTATAATTCTAAGAAACTTCTTAACGTCTCAATATCTACAAACGATCATTTTATCCTTTTTCAGTTTTACAACCTTATTTTTCTCTCAATATACGTAGTATGTCCTTTTTAGGATCATTTTTAATAAAATTTCATAATTTAAGTATAAAATATCTCTGAACATTAAACTGCACCAAGTACTATATGGTAATGATTTCGCGATAACTTGTAAGAGGTCAAATTTTCACTCATGTTTAAGGTGCAACTAGTGAAACTTACCTGACAAAACAATCTGTACAGTAATTGAGACGTTAATAATAAATTGTATAGTGCATACCTGACTTTCTGCTCACTCACTAACCAATCAAGAGTAGTTACTTGTGACTTCTACTTCTGGATCGGTGACGTCGACGATTTTGGTGATTTGAGTGATGATCGTGATTACCTATAAATATCAATTTTCGATATAGTGAGTGTAAAATGGATGAATTTTACGCACACTATTGTAAAAATGTCGTATGCAACTTGTGTGCACGTGGAGAAAAATGCGTATCACGCTGTTAGTTGCATACTATACTTAGATGTGTAATTTAGTTCATACCTCGATCTTTATGGCGGCGATCTTTTTCTTCTTCTCTGTGTCGATCATGTTTATCTTTTGACTTACTCCTACTCCGGTGTTTAGAATTCCTATAACGAAAAAATAATTGTTGAGATGTTATTTTCACGAAATAATGATAAAAGTAACAATAACCATCATCTACTTCACCTATGAGGTCCGTCGTGTTTTTTTTCTTCATCTCGTCTTCGATGCTTATCTCGTTCTTTATCCTTTTCTTCCCTATCTCTTTCTCTATGCCTTCTATGATCACGATCGCGTTCTCGATCTCTGTCTCTACCCCTATCTCTATCTCGATCATCATTTCGTCTTTTTCTATCATCATCATTTCGTGATCTTTTCCTTTCTTCTTCGCGTCTTTGCTCCTTTTCATCTCTAGCTTTTTCTCGTTTTGCCTACAATGAATTAGAATTATAGGATTTAATATTGTTTGATTTTTTATAGAAAAAGTCCATTTCATATTTAACATACCAAAATTTCTTGCAGTGCACTTTTTAATCTGGCATATCCCACATGCTGCTTTCCCATTAGATGATCATCTATTCGTTGTTGAGCATCACCAACTATAAGGAATGCACCACAAACATCACAAACTTCCATTTGTTTTTCTTGAGCAGCAGCTAATTCTGCAGTCTGAAATGATTCATTGATTGAAAAAATGATAAAATTGACAAAATCATAATTTGATTTCAAATGAACAGTTAATATGTCAAAACAGTCATATGTAATTATTACCTGATTATAGTGGCTATTGTCATTTGATTTTCTTAAAGTTTCTCGTTCTTCCTTTAACTGATCACAAAGTCGCATCAATCCTTGGGCCTGTTCTACATTTCCTTGAATACCACTTTGTTCTGCTTCTTCTACAAGTTTGTTAATTTTTTCTGTCAACAAGGCAATTTGTTCTTCATTTTTTTGTGTTTGAGCAGGACTTAGAGTTGGCTGTAAGAATAAAAATTTACACGGTACACACTTATTTTCAATAGACTGCAACATATATTATACTATAATACAAACTGTATTAATGTAGATAATTTTTACAACTAAACCAAGAAGGCTTCCTAAACTATGAAATTAAAAAGTAATAAACTTATTTTAATTTTAAGTGGATACTAAATTCACTTCAGTTAGTTCAAATTTTTCTTTGTAAATAATTAATTAATTAGCGCTTCTAGACTAATACACAGACTGAGAAAAAAATGAATATTTTTCATTTTCTTAATTTCTAGGTTATATTGTGTCAGTATCCCATAAATGTAATGCTAAAATTTTAAACCTTTCAAGGTAATACCAACGAATATAGACGCATATAGAAGAGTACTTCTTAATAAATTTTCGGACGAAATCACTGGGTAACATGTATAGTGCGAGATAGGTCCTCCCAATGTAATCTGTGGGTAACATCTATAGTTTATTATAGGCTTTACGTGCTACGGTGGTGTTACACTACTCGCCCCTAAGAAGTGTTCTTCTATATGCGTCTATATTCGTTGGTAATACAAACAAGACCTAATTTATATTGCCAAGAGACCGATAATATTTTTGTTTTCATAATTTTTTCAAGATAAAAATACTTCTTGTTAAGTATTGACACTGTAAAATTACATACTGTTTCTGTTTTTCCTATAAGTGCTAGGCGCTGCTTTCCTTTAATGATTTTCCTTTCTACTTCACTAAGCATACTTTGGCAAAATCTGATAAATTCATCTTCATATTGCTGTTTACGGTAGGAATAAGGTGCTTTTTCAAACAGTTCCCTTGCCTCATCATCATGCACTTTAGCGCAGGCACCCAAATCTGCTCTTGTATTGACAAATAAGTCATGTGGACAGAATTTTACAAGATATAGCTTGCAAAACTGAAAAAATAAAATATATTTAGGTTAAGTAAAAATCAAATTCTCATTTACTATTGAAATAAGAAACGTATTGTATAAAAATAAAAAGCAATAGAAACAAAATACAAAGCAATTTTGAGGTTAAACAACTAAGTTAACTCGTTGAGTCTATATTCCCAAATTGAAAATAATTTAATATATAAACTAATTTTACTCTATATCGATAACAAACTTCAACCTTATGAATATTATGAATTAAATTAATAAGTGTATGTATAACAAAGTTAGTAACCAAGTCAATTAACATACAGTCACCCTGGAGTAACCTTACATTGTAATAATAATAATTTTTCTATACTGAAATCAATTTTCAAACATTTATAAAAGATCACGTATTTAGTGCATCGATGAACCAGAAAGTTGAAATTTGAAAAATACAATAAAGCATTGGGTAAAAAAAAAAGATTCCAAAGTTGATCATCTCCGTTACGACAAAACGTTGAAATCAATGAATAACCGGCGACATGAGACCAGGCTATACAAGTTGAATTCCTCACCTCGGAATCCTCCCAGTTGAGCTCCTTGGGTTTCTCGTTGGGGAGAACGTTGCGGTTCCTCCCCATGAGCTCATCGAGCAGGGCAGCTGCCGCAGCCGCCGCCATCGTTTATTATCTTCCTTAAACTAGCACCTTCCTTGCGATTTCGAGGAGGATGGTAAGAACGCGTGGAAAGCGTAAGCGCGTCGCCTGGAAACGCGAGCTGCGCGCTGCTCTACTGCTCGCCGCAGCCCGCACACATACACATACACACTTGTACGTGGCGGACGGGCACGTAGAATTAGTTTTTTTCCTGTTTTTACTTTGAAAATATCACTGTAGTTTGGAAGATGTTGATGTCGTGGTGATGATAACTCGTTTAGTATATATAGGTAGTTTAGTGCAAAAAGACGCGAATATCAGCGAACAACGACAATCGAGCCGCGACGCAGCAAGAACACGTCGCCCGTAACAACTGTCGCCATGTTCGGCCGAGGTATTGAAGTGTGCGTTAGGACAGTATATAGGTAACTATAGTATAAGGGGAATCCTGCATACACTACTATATATAAATATATATATATATATATATAGATAGTGATGCGCAAGAGTGGGCTGTATATATAGTGAGACTGCGTGAAAAGGAAAGGGACTTTAGAGAGGCAGAACTGCAGCCTGCAGGAGAGAGAAGACGACGAGCTGATCATGCGCAAATGAGGTAGAAATTTTGATAGCTACACAGATGGCGTCCCTTTGGATTTTGCCGCGCAATTATTTTGGCGCATTGATTTTTTAGTCTATTTCCGGAGCGCGAAATTTTGAATATTTAACGATGTCGTTATGACACCATAGTCATTTGAATAAAGTGTAAGATGTATTTTTTTCAAAATTATTATAAAATTTCGGTATTTATTACAAAAATGATGATTCTCAAGTTTCCGAGTAATGGTTCTTGTTTTTTCATTTACTTTTATTTTATAAAAAAAAATTCTCTTTCATATAAGCTGATTTTCCAGTTGGCGTTTCGTTAGCTGGTCTGTAGGTCTGATAAGGTTTAAAAATTTATCGATGTTAACGTATCTGTAGCTCTGAGGCATAACCACATAAGTCCACTTTATTTTGAAAATCTCAGATTTTTTATCTTAACCCATTAACGCGCAAAACGTCAAACATTTTTTGTAAACTTTAAGCTTGTAGATAGTAATGAAAATGACTTTCGATTTTTCTGAAACTTCATATCCTGATGTATTTTTGTCCGCTCTTTCCGATCCCGCCGTCAAATGTAAAG
>JAYJLV010000056.1:6937564-6951869 GCA_036873485.1 Torymus texanus
CGGTTTCACAAGTACTGCTTTTTATTTTTCTCTCCCTCGCCTGTCTCGGTTTCAAACTCGGTTGATGCCGCCCCCGTCGAGGTGCCGCCCGTGTGCGGAGCTAGCCTTGCACACTCCTTCCCGGCGGCCCTGAATTGAACAAAATAGTTGGATCAGTAGGTTACCGATGCAGCGCATGCGCATATGGCCTTAAGTGTTGTCATCTAACTTCTGTGCGTACTTTCGCTCTAACTTTACACATCTTCACAACTTTTTCATTGAATATATATACCTTTCGTTTCATCAGCTACCTGCATATTTCCTTACTTTAAATGGAAGATATGACCTCACTCTAGAATTACATTTATTTTTTATTTAATTATCGACATTTTTTTGAGTAGATATATATCAATCCCCGTGTAAAAATATAGATTTTCGAAACTTTTTCTTATGATTTTGATCAGCAACGCTACCTGAAAAGTGGCCTGGGATGTCAAGTTAGATACAAAGAACAATAGCTTATTAGTTTATAGTACATTTTGACACGGGTGCGGGAGTTGCTTATTTAGCTCATATGACTTTTTGCACGAGCAAAGCGAGTATTTTATACCACGAGCGCCGAAAAATCATGCCAAAGTTGTGATTTTGAGACTAGAATGGTATGAAAGATATTTTCGACATTCACCTCATGCAAAAATTAAAATTAAAAGTGCCAAATAAATTACCAAATCACGAGATTTTCTGAAATTTTGTCTTGGCCTCTCATTATCAGTGCTTTTAACATTTTCCTTAATAAAAATTATTCGCAACGCTGCTCCCATGAAATTGGCTATTGAAGACTCATGAAATTTATCGCTCTTGATACAAAAGGATGAACAACCGTGGGCCAATAAATCGATTTGCAGACCATTCTTTAGACTAAAAAAGAAATTTAAAAAATCCATTGTATCTCGTACGATTTTCATGTAATTTTCTTTTTTTAAACATCTGTAGGTAAAATAATGTTACCTATAGAGAAAAATTTATACAGCTACTGCGATTCCTGTTATAATTTATTATACAAGTTGTATATAAAGATAAAAAATATATTCAATGAAAATATAGAATGTAATGACGAAATAACATTTGAATTTTTTGTTAAGTACCATCGGAAACAACTATTTACTTATGTGCGTTATATTAATTTACTCATAACTTTCTTAACATCATAATTCTTGTTTGAATGTCACATCACTCACGCACGGCATGCGCTCGTCGGTTTGGCGGAAACTGTATCTCCCCCCCCTAACTTCCGCTTTCTTCTTCTTCTTCTTCTTCTTCTTCTTCTTCTTCTTCTTATATTAGGGTGGCACCATTGGGTGATGTTTAGGCCATCAACGAATACCAACTTCCGCTTTCAAGTGCACCCGCGTCGGATGCTTAGGTATAGACGCGTCCTTTTAGGAGGTCACGTGGTACTACGTGAGTAAAGCTCACATTAAGCTGCAAATGATCAAAGAACTATATTTTTATACCAATTCAATATACATTTTTTATTTCACTAGATATTTGTTCGTTAGTGTTTTATCCATAATTATTGATATTTTTCTTTATAATGTATTCGTGAAATATGCGTCGGATCCTGTACAGATGCTTCCTTACGGAAGCCCACGCGGTACTACGTGAGTCAATTGAAACACACAATGCTGCAACTGATCAGTGAACTATGTTTTTATATGAAATATAATATTTATTTCTTATTTAACTACATATTTGTTCGCTAGTGTTTTATTCATGAATTTATTCGTTAAAACTCAAATTTTCTTTTCTTGATATCTCGATATCAAAGATATAATAACTTCGAAAAATTATATGTATTTATAGCATACTTGTTACATATATTATTATTCATTCAATTCTTATAAAAATTCATCTGATGATTTCTAAACGTTCATAGATTTACACGATGAGTTATTTGATAATTAGACAAGTTAAACATATTTAGATAACAGGAAATACTTTTGAAAATTATAATGGTCGCAATGAACAATTTTTTGACAACGGAAAATATTAGCTCCAGGATTGGTGAATATGGCGTTTAATAAAAAAAAAATAAAGATAATACACGTAGCATATACATGATTTCTCGTAAAAATGTACACAAGATGTATAAAGTATATAAGAGTATTAAGAAAAGTATAAATGTTTTTATGGTCAATGAAATTTAGCTTGTAACATTTCAGTATATATTTTCTTTTTTAAATAATATTCACGTAGATTTAGTAAAAAGGTTTTTAATATACTAATACTAAAATGTAGAATGATCAAATTATCTTACAATACTTCTTAAAGTGTATCTTCAAATTAAAAAACGATGATTATAATTCTAAATTATATTAATAAATATCCCAAGTTATGCCGACGTGTGCTTCAAATTAAAAAAGCATTACTTAGTAGTCAAGTAACTCATAGATTTCAAGCATTCAGCATAAGTTTAAAGTAAGTATTCAAGTAACGTAAAACTAAGTTTCATAACTATTTATAAGATTCTTAATATTATTTAGGTATTTTTACAATAATTTCTCAACTTAAATGTAAGAGAAAACTTGTTCAATAATTCGGCTTTGTTTTAGTGCACATCCACGCACGCTTTTCCGCTCTCCAGAAAATCTTACAGAGCGGTTGAGAAAGAATCCTTACAAAGCGTGACGGAAAAACTGTCTATAAAAACCTTTCACGATCTTAAAAATGTTGAAACTCTTGTTATCCAACTAAATTGAGGATTCAGCTTTCAAACAAGCTAAAAAACACATCTCTCACATTATTTATTTAAAAGATATAGCTTATTTTCCGAATGAAAATCGTTTGCCGAAGCAGTGACTCCTCTAAAAACATCCGTTTTCCCAACATTTCATTCGCTTTATGGCACCTGGTTACAATTGTAAACTATTATTTAAACATCGAATGAGCTTGGTCTTCAATCTCACTAAAAAATTCGTTAAAGCAATCAAGAAAATTGCATAAACAATGAAGCGCCTCTGGAAAACCTCACGCCTGCCGCGGGCCCAAACGGTAAAAGCGTCTCTCCGACGTCGTCGCTCTGCTTAGAAAAGCGGCCGCCCACCCCATGCACACTTCACTCTCTCCCGAGCTGAGCTAACAGCAACGTCGAGCGTATTCTCCTGTAAATCTCATTCATTCATCATATTTCCTGTTTTACGGACTTTATCATCATGAGTGAAGAAGCAGTACCCACTACCACCACCGTCGTAGCGACTGAGGCCACCACACCAACGTCACCAGCCAAAAAATCGCCTAAGAAGACCGCAATGGGCGCTAAGAAGTCATCGATTAAAAGACCCTCTGCATCTACAAGTAGAAGCGGACATCCGACAACCGGCGAAATGATTGATTCGGCAATAGCTGCCCTCAAGGATAAGAAAGGATCGTCAATTCAGGCGATAAAGAAGTACATGGCTGGCACGTACATGGTAGACGTGGAGAAGCTTTCTATATACATAAAGAAGTATTTGAAGTCAGCGATCGAGAAAAAGACGATCGTGCAGACCAAGGGTACCGGCGCTTCCGGCCGATTCCGTCTTGCAGTTGTCAAATCCGAAGGTAAGAAGAAGCCAACGACGCCCAAGAAGCCTAAACCAGCTGGCGTAACAAAGGCTGCTATTACTGGCGCGAAAAAGCCTGCAGCTAAAAAACCATCAGCAGCTAAAAAACCATCAGCAGCCAAGAAAGCGACTACTACAGGCGAGAAGAAAAAGCCAACAGTCGCAAAGAAGCCAGCTGCGGCAAAGAAACCAGCCGCCGTTAAAAAACCAACAGCCACTAAGAAGCCAGTTGCCGTTAAGAAGCCAGCAACGGCGAAAAAACCAGCTGCTGAGAAGAAGAAGACGACCTCTGCTGAAACCGTCAAGTCGCCCGCTTCAGCTAAACCTAAAAAGAGCGGCAAAGCACCGGCGGCTGCTAAGCCCAAATCGCCGAAACCAAAGAAGACCGCTGCGCCTAAGAAGGTGGCCGCTGCGCCCAAGAAGGTGGCCGCTGCACCCAAGAAGGTGACCGCTGTTAAGACGGCAAAGAAATAAATCAACTTATTTCTTAATAAATTTTTTGACACACATATAACCCTCTTGGGTTAATTTTGAACATATATTGACGCCTTTAGCGCAAACGAAATTTTTGAAACCCCGAAAATCAGCCCTTTTCAGGGCTACCAATCACTTTAAACAAACAAACAATTCATATATCATTTACGAGAATAAAAATATAAATAATACACCATATATACCAATTTTGAATTATATATTATATATCGATATTTTAATGAAAAAAAAATCTTACGAGGCAATAAGTAACAAGGTAAAAGGTTCATGTAGCTTGAATGCGTGCCCACGTGGCCGTAAGGTATAACGCCAATATGGCCGACCGCTTGGCTTGGTTTGCTTGCGCGCATAACTGAGCCTAGGTCAGTTCTGTTACATGAAAGTTTTCTTATATATATACCTATATATACAGTATCGGTAGTACAATTCTAAATTGTAAATTCTATATACTTAATTATTATTATGTTTAAGATTTTACAATGATTGAATACTCTACTGGAATTTCTATCAGTGTATAAAATACAATTAGAATATAAGAAAATTTCAAACTTCGATCGGTAAGTTTTCTTACAATATATATTTTTATATAATTTTTAACAAGATTAACAATTAGACAATCGTGTAACTTAGTAAGTAAAGTGCAAGTATTTAAAAAAAGGCAAATATCAGTTTGCACGTGTTGTGCAGCATTTTATTTTTTTTTAAACGAGCTACGCGAAATTTAACTTTGTGCGTGTGTCTATTATATTACATGTATAACGTATAACGAAAAGTGGGCATACACAGACACAGGGGCAAAATGTCCATATTCTTTCTCGTTTTGTTTTGTTTTGGAAAAAACAATTTATTTTCGTGGTTTGTTTTCTAAAACTTGGTACCCGTAGGAAAAAATCTGCAGAAAATTTTTGCAGATTTTTTTTCTACGAGTGTAATACTGTAGATTCCGTGTAGTCTGGACACTACGTTATTTTCCGAAACTGATGGAATTTTACGACTACACCAATTAATTCTTCCTATTTGAATTCGTTAAAAATGAGAAAATTATTTGTTTCTATTATTTTTGTGCACTATTAAGAAGAAAATGTTTTTACTTATTTTATCATACAAGCCAGATGTATCCTATCCGAGAAAAAAATTAATTTAAAAGAAAATAATCCTTTAGAATTTTGGTTACTTCTCCCCTGAAATAACATATTTTTGTGAAAAAATATTCAAGGCCAGTTGAAAATAACAACCACTATTTTTTATTCCTAGAAATTCCGCTGCTGGATTTTGAGCATGATTTCGAGCTTGATTTCGGACAGATATTGCAGAATTTATTTGTTTTATATATTCATAGAGGACTTAGAAGTCAGATGATTACCATTACGCATCATGTGCAGTTTATGAATTCTGGAATTACCATGTTTTCTTTTATACACTTCTTATTGCACAACGGAATGTATTTTACTATCTTCACGATGTTCTCGTCATCTATTAACGTATACATAATTCTTGCTGTAATAATTATCATGAGACTTAAGTCTCTCTATCAAATAGTTTATTTTCTTTGACAGGAAGTAAATTATACATACACTAGATCCTTCAGTAGAAAGTTCTGCTAACTGTATATCTAATGTTATCATGATTTTCAATACACAAACGCTTGTACAAATAGATACACTTAATATTAAGTAGATAATGGATACAATTTTTACTACTGAAAGTCGGATGAAATCTTGATTTTCCTACTTATTTTAGCAAACTTTCAATCTTTTCAAACTTCAACTATTTCAACCTTCTTTTCATTTCTACAGACATTTTTTAAATTTTCATATTTTGACACGCTCTACTCTAGTTATTAAATATACACTTATTTTGTATTAACTTCCAATTGAAATTTCTAATGTATTGAAAAAGAATAATTATCAGAATTTTAACTATTGGAATGGAAAAATATGTGACAGCTCTTTTTTCATAGTTATTTACTCTTTTTTAGTTACTTTTAACAAATATTTAGATTCATTTATCAGAATGTTAAATATTTTTACAGTTTTGTACAACATTTAGACATTTTTAATGAATAATACTTTGAAATTTATAAAATTTTAGGACAAAAAGCAAAAATTTTAGTTATAATTATTGGAAAACCTACTATTAAAAAATTTTTTATTAAAAAAATATTTATAATTTATTACATATTTCTTAAGAATAACTTTAATAGATCTATTTTCATATTAGTTGAAAGAAAAAAATAGCCCTGTAAGTAAATATTACTTCACAAAATATTGTTAATTTAACGGCAAAACATCTCACATATTGCATAAAATTTTCATAGTCAATAAAATTTATAATCCATATTTACAAAATAATATAAAAAGTATTCAATATATTAAATTTAATTTATTATATGTCCTAAGACTGATTCTGATGATTCCTCCAAAGTATAACAAGACCATGATGATCTCCAGATGCTAAAAGTGATTCGTCATAGTTGAATGATAATGTTAATGTAGGAGCAGAATGTGCAAGTAATCTGTTAACTTGGGCTGATTTCCCATCTCTTGCTGTGTCAAGTAAATGAATAGACCCATCTTCTGATCCTGTTGCTATTAAGGAAGTACCCATTTGTGGGCAAAATGTTGATTGAATGAAGTATTGCCTGAAATGTGAAGAAATCATTACTAATTAATCATACTACTGTATAATAATAGTTATTTTTATTTAACGAATACTTAGAAATTATATAATTATTACTAACTTTGCTATAATTATTTCAAAATGTATTATGTACAACATGTACCTGTGTCTTATTGGATATCTTTTCCACAATACAAGAGTGCCTTGGTCGTCAGCTACTTGATACAAAAGAACAGCATTACAGGCACTGCTAACTAAAAGTGTTGGCCAAGGAAAGTCTTTCGAGAGCCATGGACGCCAAGAAATACTAGTTATTGCTCCACCTGTACCTTCCATTCTACGTAATTTTGTTAGTTTTCCTACACCAGGCTCTAAACGAAATGATACTATAATTCCTCTATCATTTCCTGCCCACACTATAGAACCACCACTTTCTTCACATGCCACAGCTGTAATCTAAAATACAAAACAATTAACTATACATGAATACTTACTAATGCAGATCTACCGTATAATTTAATAAACAGACACACACCCTGCTACCGATCTTGATGGATCCACCACGGGTGTACTTTCCTGTGGATACATTTAAAATTTGCAATAGTCCTTGAGAATTACCAGCTAGCACCAAATTATTATTTGTAGGTGCAAAAGCACAACACAGAGTCTCCGCTCTCAATTGATCGCAAGCCACCCTCAGGCAATCTGGCCTTGAATCGGAGTGTATCCTCCATAATCTAATGGTAGCATCCAAAGAAGTGGAGACCAACAGGTCATTGCTCATACTCCAATCGATAGCAGTAACAGCCTTCTGGTGTCCCTGCAGCAGAGCAACAACTTTGGGTGGCGTCGAAGTAGCCTCGCAGATGGATATGGTACCATCGTAGGAGGCGCAACAGAACCTCGATCTGTCGTTGTTGGCGAATTTGAGCATCGACACGGCACCCGTGTGCTGATCGAAAACATGGTGAACACCTGCAAAGCTCTCCTTGCACGCGGTAGCACGGCTCGAGGTCGTCCTGCTTTTCACGTCGAAGCTCTTCTCCGAGGGCAAACTTGCCGTGTCCGCGCAGGTACCGTACCTACGACGCAACAGCTCTGAGCGTAGCTTCAGGTAACGCGAGGCCAACTCCGGATCCTTGCACGTGCGCTCGCGCAGCAGCTGACTGCGTCGTCGCATGTACATCACCCCTATGTAAACAAAACAAACCAAACACAGTGAGTGACAGCTGATAAAATGACGCCGAAGAAACGCAAATAAAAAGGGCGTAGGTAGATGTACACAAAGCTCTCTCACCGAGGCTAGAGTTGTTGACTGCCCGCTGAGAGTTATACTTGGCGTCGAGCGCAAAGACCTGTTGATGCCACGTCGTAATCATCTTGTTCGGCGTTGAGGAGTTCGACCTCATTGCTGTAATGTTAATTTCACGCGCAGCGCAGCTTCTCGTCGAATTTCACTTGCTGGTCGCATCAACCGTCGCTTCTCACGATCATTTCTCTATATACCTATCCGTAGTGTCGTTGTCACGTGGCACCGCAACTGCATCGTCGTCGCTGTATTCTCATCCACGCATTGATCGACATTGCAAATTGCAATCTTTGAAACGTGACGATCTCAACTTCGCCGACAGCGGAATGTCTACAACAATAAAAAGTGCGCAGACGAACCGAATTTCGTGTGCGCGTCGCGCGCGCTGCGTTCTAACTTCCAATATGGAAGTACATATATATGTGTGTGTGGGTCCTATTTTTTATACCTACATAGAAATTCTCCCGCGTGACGTCATCAACTCGTGTGTAAGAAGTATATATGTATGTATAAAGCACATATAGGTATAGTCTATACCTATATATGTGCTCGTGTTATTTACACCTACGCCGGCGCGGCGACACGATTTTCGTGCACACATCATGAGCTGCATAAGGCCGCGAGGAGGCAATTTCGCGGCGGCAGAATGGGAAATGGTTGGTTCGTGCGTTGCTTCGTTAATATTTGCAAGGTTGCCAAACTATCGAGTATAATACGAAGTTTAAAAAGTTTTGCAAAAATATAGCGTATTATTTGAAAGATCTATTTGTGTTTATGGAGAGTATTTTACGGCGAGGATAACGAATGAAGAAGCCCTTTTTACATTTTAAAAGTAGAATGTATACCATATCACATTGTATAGCTGTTTCCCCGTTCTCATAATTTCGAAAATTCCAGCGCGTGTTCCCACATACGCTCTCATTATTTCCACTATAGCGCACTATAATTTGCTGACGAATGTGTGTATATATGTACATACATACACACACACTTACGTATACGGTTGATCTCATGGTCAGGCGACATTTTCGAAAAACGCAGCTAACATTATTATATATCGTTCTTATTTAAGATAGCTATCGCGTATTTGAAAGACTAGAAATACGTTAAGTACTAATTGCTTACTCGGTGTGTGACAGGACAGTCAAATCCAAGCGCAGCCAATGACATAAGTGAAGAGTGCATCACTTGATTCGTGAATGAATCATCACTCAGTAAAAAAAAATGTAATGAGTAATAAATAACGTTTCTCCGGTATCCGTTTACACGCTACATTTGAGCGATATATGTTTTCATTGACGTAAATGTTATTTATTTATTTTTTTTTATTCTTATGTCGACGTAGAATGTTGTTATGGCGAGCGTGAATATAAAGATCACTTCATGCGGTATTTGTAAATGCTATTATTAGTATTGATAAAAGAAGCACTATAATTCTAGAGGAATGTTTCCTCTTATAATACACCTATAACAGCCGATTTCCATTTACCTACAGTATTACTTACCCATAAAATATAGACTGACACTAATATATTTGTACGACAGAAATCTAGTACATTAATTCGGAGTTTTTATATATAAAAGTTCCAAGACACCTCGCTGTTATGTTTGTTTTGTTTTGATATTTGACCAAAGAAATTACGTCCCGTCGTATATGTATACATATTGTGTATATTTACATAAATAAATCTACTGTGTCACATACATACTTATAGCGGAGTCGTTAAAATTTACCAAAAATTCATTTGCAATTCGTTTCAATTAGGTGCGTAATTTCCGTATACAAATTATACGCCAACATAGATATAAATCATCGATCCCCTGTTACCGTTACACACGGATCTATGCATTACCCTCGTTGCTCCAAATTGAGAAAACCCAGTTTCAAAGCAATTGGGAGCACGATGTATTCTATTTTTATTTCAAACGCTCCAATTCAAATAAGCATAAAGTAGGCAGCAACGACATACCGCAGCTTTAATTCAGGCAAAATCCATTTGCCGCGACAAATTGCAAAACTTCACAACCGTCCAACGGACAAATTGAACAAGAGCCGCTCCTCTTTGGTCCGAGATCGCACAGTCCAACCGAATTTCCGACCCCAGACGGCTGCTCATCTCCTCTCTCTCTCTCTCTCTCTCTCTCTCTCCTTTCGCATATATATACTCGTATCATCATACACATACATTCAACGCAAATACATATACATACTCTCTCGGCCTAGCCCTCCTCTCTTGCTCCCGATGGCCCGATCCACCTACTACGCCACATACACACATATCTCTCTATATACCCGCACATACACTCTACTCTCCCTCTCTCTCACTCGGGTTGGATGGAAAAAAAATCTCAGCGCGCTGCCACAAGCGTCGCGTACTCGTAAAAATACGCGTATATAGCCGCCGACGAGGACCGTGATGTGGAAGAGGCGCAAAGACGAATAAGTAAAGTAGAAGGGGTCGTCGTCGTCGTCGTCGTGTCCGCGGAGAGGTATCCCCGCTCTCTCTCTCTCTTTTTCTCTCGCGCGCACTTGTCGGCACGCTCACACTGTAGTGTGTATATATATATACGTGTGTATGTTCCAGCGGCGCGTAATCAGCCATAATACCTCCCACCGCGCTCGCTCTCTTGCCTCTATATGTGTATGTATATGTAGCGCTGCGCGCGCGGCGTTCCTCCTCCTCTCTCTCTCTCTTATACTCTGTACGACTCATCGTCACTTCCCTCTCCCGCCCGCGCGCGCGTTCGCTGGTTTCTCGAGAGCTTTGTCACGCTCGCAGCTCGGAGGCTCCAGTTCCGTCCGCGGCCCGACTACGTCGACGACGTCAACCAGCACTATCGCAGAGTAGCAGTGTGTGCGTGTGTATACAGTGGAAGAGTGTGTGCAGGGGACGCTCGCGCTCTGTGCTCTGTCTGTCTGTCTGTCGTTGTGCAGCACCAACACACTGCGTGCGCGGAGACACTATAGTGTATCAGTATATCGTCCTCGTAGTCGTCGACGTGTTGTAAAGTTCTCACGCGCGCGCGCGCGCACTGTATACGTGAGAGAGGCTCGCGCGAGTAGTAGTAGTAGTCGACGGCTGGACGTCAGGCAGCAGCAGCAGCAGTGAGTACAGAGCAGAGTGTTCTGTGCGTGCTGAGACCAAGAGTGAGTGAGAGAGAGAGAGGAGTAAGCTGCGGGAGAAGACATGCAGGCGATCAAGTGCGTCGTCGTAGGCGACGGGTGAGTGCTGTGATAAGATTTCGTATAAACGGAGTCCAGGAAGCGATGGTCGCATGCTGCTTTTATATACTATATCCCTGCGACGAGTCCATGAGAATCGGAGAGTGAGAGAGGGACGGAGGCGCGCGCGGCAGTGCGAGAGAGATAGAGAGAATGAGAGGAGCGCGAGTGAGCGTGGCTTCGTCGATTTTATGTATCGAAGGGAGTCGACTGTGCTCAAGACCCTTTCTCTTATTCGCTAACTTCGGCTTTATTGATAAGGGTCCCGGTACCCGACGCTATATAGCTCACGAGCTGACGGCGATCTCGTTTTTCCCGATGACGATGCTCTCCTCGCCGCCGTCACTGCATGTGTACACCTACAACTCCTTCGTGTTCTACGCACGCACACTCGTACAGAGAAAGATAGAGAGAGAGAGAGAGAGAGAGAGCGCGAACTGCTGGCCGCGCGCGCCGTGTGCCACTACTCATGGGCGTGGTGGTGATGAACGCGGGACTTCTGACACTTTTTTGCAATGAGCCGTGTGACACGGTTCGAGCCTTCCCTCGCTCTCTCTCTCCCTCTTTCCCTCTTTTTCTCTCTCGTAGACTTTTTTTTTAAATTGCTTTCTTGCAAAGCCTGTGCTCCATGTGTGCAGCAGAGAGTGAGAGAGAAAGAGTTGTTCGCTCGAGTGCTGTTTGTGTGCTCGATAAGCGGAAGACCCTTTTTGGAGCACCACTCTCTTGTCTCTCCATGGTGCACTGTCCTCGAGTGACCTGAAAGGCTGTAGCTCTTTTTAATTGACACAGGTTTATTGCACGATAAAGAATTATTGTAAATTGATTAACAAGACATTACAGCCTGGTGGTATAACTGTCCATTGTATGTATAAACTGAATCACTGGACATATAATAGAATGAACTCTGTAGAATCATAGTACTGGGAATATGAGTATTCATTTGTAATAAAGATTGAAATCTATTAATGATGCTATGTTTATATTATAAAAACAGAATTGGAATACAATTAATCTACTTTATATAATAAGTATTTCAAAATTTTAATTTCATGATGTTTGACTTTTGAGTTTTGGATATTTTTTATAATAAATTTTACATTATGATTATCAACTCTCTTGTATACATTTTCTAAACGAAAAAAAAACTAAAAAGTAGCATTTAAAGTTGAGTTGTCAGGTGATTAATAGAAACCTTTTTTTTACAGAGCTGTTGGTAAAACTTGTTTGCTGATCAGTTACACCACCAATGCATTCCCTGGAGAATATATACCAACAGTTTTTGACAATTACTCTGCCAATGTTATGGTTGATGGAAAGCCTATCAACTTGGGTCTTTGGGATACAGCCGGTCAAGAAGATTACGACAGACTGAGACCGCTTTCATATCCACAGACTGATGTATTTCTCATCTGTTTCTCGCTGGTAAATCCAGCAAGTTTTGAGAATGTAAGGGCTAAGTGGTATCCAGAAGTGCGTCATCACTGTCCATCAACTCCCATCATCTTAGTCGGAACAAAACTTGATTTACGTGAGGACAAGGAAACTATTGAGCGATTAAAGGATAAGAAACTTGCCCCTATTACTTATCCTCAGGTACCATAGCTTTTTATTATTTTGTTTATATTGTTTAATGATATTGGCAGAATAATTATTACATAGACTTGGTTGTAAATTTATGGGAGTGTAAATATTGAAATGTTCCTTTTATTTATGATGGTTCAAGGTATTTTTGAAATTAACTTGTAATTATGATAACATTCTGAAATAAATTCTTATAATACAAACATTTTTTTAATGTATGTCAAAGAATCTCTTTTCAAAATATATTGAATCTAAGCATCAGCATTGAACAGGAATATATTACTTAGCATTTAAAAAGAAATTGTATTCATAGTAGAGAGATCATATACTTATATTGAATAATTCACCAACATACAAATTGATCATAATTTATTTATATTGAATCAAATTTTTACTTCCTCATCTTTTGATTATATTATAATATTGTAATTTCCGTTTAAACTAACTGAAATATATTATATTTATAAATACTGTTTATTATTTATTATTAATCTTTAGAAATACAATGATCCCATTATTCTCAATTTTTATGACAAAAGTAAATAATGATTTTTATTATCCATCATTACATACTTTTATTCTAATTTTTAAAATTTTAAATGTTCAATTTATCAAGCTTCTTAGAAACTAAGTTTGCTTATGATTGAAATGATCTTTTTTATCATACTGTTGCATAATCTCTGTTTCATAGATTCTTGTAAATAGCCAAGTTTACATAATAAAAAATCAATTGAATTCTGCTTGGGTTGCAGGGTCTCACAATGGCAAAGGAAATCGGAGCAGTGAAGTATCTGGAGTGTTCTGCCTTAACGCAAAAGGGACTGAAAACAGTGTTTGATGAAGCAATTCGCGCTGTTCTCTGCCCCGTTCTACAGGTGAAGCCGAAGCGCAAATGTTGCCTCCTATAATATTAAATTGTTACACGACTGCGTAATTTCGCTGGAAGACGCTTGACGGCGCCATCCTTCTTGAATCCCTTGAAAGTACTGACGCTAGTGAATTAACGTCAAACCGCACAAAAATAACAGCTGTTCTTGTAACTTTTATTGAACACGAAAAGACATAAATTGCAAAAAAAAAAATCACTTAAGAAGAGTGAACTAACAGAAACAAAAACAAAGCAAACAAAATAAAAGGGGAGGAAAGAAGACTTCCACGCTGATAGCATCAGTATTTCCAGTGGATGTGCAAAAGGGTAAAGGGTTAAAAAAAATTTACGCTCCTCGACTCCGTTACTATTGAAGGTTCACTCTCGACTAAGAGAGAAGAACGATTGATTATAGAAAGAAGTTGTGAAAAAGAAAAGAGCGCCAAGATATAAAGCGATTGTGTACAGTATACTAGAGTATATTAATAATTATTATTAATGAATATCTATGAACGGTAAAAAAAATTATATATATATATATATATCTATATATCTACTACAAATAGGAAAAAAAAATAACGAAAACTCACTATAGAAGCACCAAAACTGTTTACTCACGCGTATTCAAATCG
>JAYJLV010000056.1:6951969-6972643 GCA_036873485.1 Torymus texanus
GGACATATATAAACGGGAAAAAAAAATATATATATATATATATATATATATATATATTATACATTCACGCTCTAAAATAGACGACTATGTAAGTTGACTGTGTAATTTCTAGGCTAGGCTTAAGGCGCGCGAATCGAAAGAGAGAGTGAAAAAAAGAAGCATGAGTATATATGTGACATTTGCTCCGCTCTGCTCCCGTCATATCTTTTAATAACTGCTTTGATATAACGTCTGTGATTCATACGCACAATGCGCCACACACACATACATTCGCAAAGTGCGAAGACAACTAAAAACAATGGAGAAACAAGTATGAAAGAGCAGGGATTTTTTTTTTGAAGTAGCACAGCTGGAGCGAATGCGTGTATGTTTGTTGGTGACAAAAAAATAAAAAGAAAAAAAAAATGAAAAAAAAATTTTTGTGAGGTCGTGTAAATGCAAGAGCGTGCGCTTGTGAGAATCAAATGGTATGAGATATAAAGAGGAACAACTAGAAGCGATAAAAAGAAAACTGATTAATTGTAAATAATTGCTGGAGTTCAAACTTGATCCTACTTGCTATCGGCTATACCTTATTAAGCTACTACTAATCGAATCTAAATCGAAACGTTACTTGTTTTTTTATATATATATTAAAAAGTATATATGAAAACGAGACTGGACTGGAATGTTTGATGTAATGTGTAGTTTACACAGGTCTCTTACGTGTAATTTGTCAATGGTACACGTTTTTAGACGTGCGGTGAAACAATACTTGTTTCAGTCCGACTACAACAAGAAAAATCATAGATATTGTAACTAAATTTGCTTTATTAAATGGGTGTTTACTAAACGAGTTATCTTGAGTCATCTTTTGCATGTCCAAAACACACTTTTTATGAATGAAAGAAAGAAACTTACAAAATTATTACTACATAAAGAACTTTCTCTATTAATTACACATTGCTGCATTCTCTCTTTTTCTTTTATTAAGAAACTAATCATTTACATATAAATATCAATGTTATTTTACAACGTTTGTGCATGTATTCGCATAAGAAACAAAAAAAAAAAAAAAAATAATAAAATAATATAATAATAAATAAGTAGGTGATAAAAAAAACTTTGTTACGAGCCTTATCCGCTAATTTCTATCATTGTAATTCCAACTTCGAAGAACTTTAACACTTCGAAAACGTCGAAAATTCCATCGTGATATCACGATGTCGTACACATTTTAGCAACGTCACAACACGTGACATTTCTTAATCGTTAGAACAAATTTTATTCGTAAGACGAAAAAGTATCGATTCCCTTTAACGAAACGCGAAATCATACATTAGGATATATACGATCAATCAAACTTTTAGTATATTTCATGCGACACGGCTTCTTGCTTTACGCGGCCGTGTCAAAGAACGTGTCGATAGTGGCGACCACCTGTTCTGGACTGTATTTGATGTACTTGGCCGGATTCTTGGAGAACGGCGTGGCCCTGTAGCGATTGTAGAAGGCGGTGTAGACTGGTACGAGGGCCTGGCGTAAATCCTTGCGTAGCTCTTCGCGCAGTCGGCCATCCGGCACGGCGTAAGCTCGTTGAAACTTGGCTGCCTCTTCGAACTCGCGTGTAAAACCGGCAAAACGCTCCTTCAACACCTTCGAGCCTACGAGAGAAAGAGACAAATGTGATTGTGTGTATGTATGTGAGAGAAAGAGAGAGAGAGAGAGAAATTATTAGAGCGTAGAATTCGATTATTATCATTGTCCACATTTTGCGATTGTCGTTAAACGCTTGAATGCTACTACATGTTCTCTTTTTTTTGTTAACACTCATGGAAATTAAATTCTACTTTTAATTTGCGTAACTCTGTTGTTGTTGTTATTAAAAGTAAGACTTGTTTACCATTTCAAGGTTCATACTAGCTGATGGGACTAATAATTTTTAATATAATAATAACCTTTTCAAGCTATATTTGCTGCGTTTACATTGTTATACAAGGCTGCAAATTATTTCAAAATGAATTCGACAAAATAAACAGTATTTTTTATTGTTTGTAGTAAATATTTTATGTTTGAAATTTATCAGTATTTTCAGTTTTAGACCGTAATTTTATATTATCGCTTGTCAACATTTTTCAACCTATTTTTTCCTTGCAAAAGGTGTTATCAAAATATAATAATTACAAAAAAAAATAATTTTATGTAGCACCTAACCATTGTTCTAAGTTCTTGTAAAAGCCATTAAAACAAATAATTTTGAAAAAAAATAACATATACAGTACCCATCCAAAACATATATATACTAAAAAGAAAAGCTACTCTTTGACCATCTCATTAAAGTCACACTATACAACCGTCACCATCAAACTTCATTCACTCGTCAATGCACGGCAGCCATTCATCGTCAAAGAATCCAGATCTCGAAGCCAGCCCCTCCCCCCTGCGTCAACGTATGAGCTTGAGTGGAGCCTGAGTCATATAGTCCGCGACAATTGCATTCCATCGCGTCAACTTACCGGGCTCGTCGTTTTGGTGCTCAACGTGGCTACGCGCTTTGGCGAATGTCGTGGCAACGTAGTTGGTACGATCGCGCGATAGCAGATCCAGGTAAGTTTGTTCGGCGCTTGGTTCCGCCAGGAGTAGCAACTCTATAAGAGCACTGCGCCTCAACGCATGGATCACATAGTTGTGATTGTTGAGTCGGAAGAGAGCGCGTAGCGCAGGGTCTGAGTATGAAGTGTCGCTCTTGCTGACGAGGGCCAGGTTCAGTAGAGCCAGAACTCGTTCTGCAATTCGTTCGTGATGTATGAATTGGTTTTCATTCGTTATAATGAATGCGTATTTGCTTACATCAGATATTTTCAATGTTTTTCCTTATTCAAATATATACGAAAAATCGTGCGAGAACTGTGAATTTATTCCAAGTATTATTAATAAAAACTGAAGTTTAGGTTTAAAATTTGTGATCGCACTGATAGCAGGAAAAAGTGAAGCATGTCAATAATTTAAAATATTACTAGGTCGGGAAATAAAAAAAAAAGTGATCGAAAATAAACCTGGAACAATACTTTAGGCCCCGAATATTTCTATTTAATCATGGTATAGGGTCTAATTTTTTTTTTGTAATAATTTTGCTGAAATTCATGAGTACTACTCTGAATGTAGTTTTAGTATATTTTAACAATAGCGTCGCACGATATGTACTTACAATGACAACTATATATTGAAAAATTTAATGTAGAATATATGATTTAAATGAAATATATTTTAGATTATATTTTGAAATAATTTCCAAGATTTTGTTAAATTAAAACTTTAAATGTCAAAAACTTGAGCTTTTTACATTACAGTGTTAAGATTTAATATTGTATCATTTTTTATGTCTCTATATCCAAAAACATATCTATCTTAATGTTTGACCCGAAATCGCGATATCCGGATTGTATATCATATCAAATTATATAATTTTTTTTATATACATATACAGAATAAAAAATACAAAATTTTATTACAAAATTGCTAATTTTCAACGTATTTAAGCTCATATAATAAAATATAAAAGAAACGAATAAAATAATCAAATTTTGGTTCACTGCTAACCAGTAAGTACTTATCTCAAGGAGAAAAAAAAAAAAAAAAAAAAAAAAGACAACATGCAAAAACGCAAATCGAGGACGGGCAGAGTAGATATAGACACTCACTTATGTAAATGCCGAGCGCTACTCTGTGCTGGTTATCGGATAATCGGGAATTTGCTGATCCAGCGGAATCGGCTTCGTTGTGCCGCTTGAATACTGCACCAACTGTGTCCGCGTATTCGGTCAACTGCTCGAGGAAGACAAGAACATTGCTTGTGCTCTCAGCGACGGTACCGTCTTTCGGCAACACTGCTCCCGACTCGTTACGCACGTTCTCGCCAAAGCAATCCAGCGCTTGAGCGCCCTAAAAAAAGTACGTGTTTCTTTTATAGCGAGGAATTTTTCTGGAGAAAAAAAAATAAAAAAACAATACTTTCAATAAAATTTTAGGATAATCGTTATTTTCTTGTCATTAGTTCTTATCATTGATTTTAATGTTGTCTTATGTAGAACATTATGGGTTGTAAAGTTTAATGAATATAACGAGAGACTATATAATTTGATTGAATTAGACAATCGGGACAGTTGCAGGTGAATTGAAAGTTGCGTTATACTTAATTGCTAAATTAGGTGTGAAAATAATAATTAGACTATTAACCTAGTCCTAAGAAATCCCAAACTTTCACATATTATACCCGCATGGGAAATCACAATTTTTGTTATCGTACGGCCCCTTTCTGACCCTTTTAAATTTCTCAGAATCACTATATAGCATACTAAAACTCATCAACCAGTCTCCATACACCACACATGTAATAAATTTGAAAAATAGCCTTCGTTAATCAACTGAACTCACAGTATCGGTCAACGTCTGAATAACGGAGGCGAACTTAGACCTGAGCGCGTACTCGCAGCCCTCGACCGTACGCTCAAGGTCCGGCTTGAGCTCCTCCAGATGCTTCAGTATCGGGAAAACGACAAGGACGGCACTGAAGTCTCTCTTGGCGATGCACCTTTTGGCCCTGGCGGCGATACTCTCACCCTCATGCGCGACGAGGTCCATAGCATCGCGCACCGTCGCCTCGAGTACCTGGAGCTGCAGCGATGTAGGCAGGATGCGAGCAATTAGGGCACGCTCGGCCTGCATAAGTTTGTGAAGGCCGGCGGCAAGGAGCAGGTAGTTCTCCATCTCTTGTTCGTCTGGAGCTGCGTCGTCTGCTGAGTGGCCGGCCGGCGATGGGGCAGGCTTCCGCGTACTTGGGAACGACAAGCCCGTTGTCTGCGAGGCCTTCAGTAGCATCTTGCTCGCCTTCTTTTCCAGGGCCAGCTGCAGGCGACGCGAGGTTCGACGACCAGCCGTCTCCGGCACGCCCAGGGAGTGGCGGTGGGCGAATTTGGCTCGCTGTACGGATACGTTGTTGACAAATTAATATTTTTCTTTTTCTCAAGTTTAAATATTGTTATTTATATTTTCAGGGATCATATACTTTACTTTAAATAAAAAAAAAGGCTCAGTTAAAAATTTAATATTTTCATTTGTATAAAGTACATGTAAGTACTTGTCTTTAGGCGTAAAATGAAATAATAACTCATTTTGTTGATAAAATAATCGAAAAGTCTAATGATAATATACATGTGAATAATTAAAATGTATTAATACTAGTAATAAAAAAATAATAGTAATAAAATACTAACTGGCATAGGGCTGGCTGCGTGTGTACTTCCTCCACTGGCACTTCTTTGATGTTCTTTCATTAACTGCAAAGAGCGAAGGACCACAGCAGAACGTACTGAAGCATATAGCTTTGCATGCCTACGATGTCCTCTTTCTTCTAACCAACCTGATATCTTAATCAAATCTGCTAGAGCACTTTCGGGCAATTGACAAAGAGATTGTGGTGCATCTTCATTGCTTGTATCTTCATCTAGACCTATTAGATCAAGGAGAACTATTGGCAGTACTGGCTTACTTTGTCTTGTCAAAATATCATGAAACTCTGCATAAAGAGATTCAAGTCCAGCATCAAAGAGACTTGATACATTTTCCAGTTCTACTGAACTGGGGTTATTCTTTTGAAAGTAACGTTGAGCATTGTATAGTCGATTCATAGCTTCTAAAAAGCCATCTAAACCACCAGCACCATTAGGTCCTCCGCGTACTGATCCTTCAACTTCTTGACAAACTCCATAGTACCCAATTGCATGATCTAATATTGTTAATGTCTTTTCAATATCTGTAAATAAAATTAGATGAATTATTACAATCAAATTATACTAATTAAATTTATAAATATATTAATAGTTGAAATTCAAAATTTCTAGTCTATATACTTACTATGTTGTTGATTTTGAAGGTTACCAGTTTCATTATAAACAGGAAGAATGGTACGACGTAAAGTTGCTAAACGATCTTCCAAAGATGATAAAATAGCAACCATACCATTAGTTAATTTTTTACTATGATCTTCAGCTTCTTTTAAAGCCTCTAAAGATGCAAGCTCAGCTTCAAGCTTACATTCAATATCAAATCTTCGTTCAGAAGTATCATCACGACTAATCTGCATTTTAGTCTGTTTTAGATACTAAAAAATATGTAACTTTTTAAGCAGTTATTAGAGTTCATTAACCGATCTAATAGTTAAACAATTATTTTTCAAGGACGCGAAAGCACGAATAAATTTGTTGATAATTGATTACAAAAAGGTTAACTTACTTTCAAATAAAAATTAAGACACTTTTTAACAGGGAAACATTTTGAATGTTAATAAATAACCAAAAAATTGAAAATAATCTAATATATGTACAAGTTTCTTATTTATTATAACAATATCTGTATCTAAATGAATTTAATTATGTTTTATGTTTGAACATCATCCCACTTTGTCATAACCTTTAGATATACTTTGAAACGTATACGTCAACGTTGTTCACATATATATATATATATATATCTCTGTATACATTACTTTCTCCACCCACTTCTTTAGACATCAATGAAATAAAATTGGTGAAATATTCTCATTTTATTATGCGGTTACGCCTACTTACTATTAATAAATCAGTGTAATTGGTTTGAATACATGTAAAAAATGGAATATAACTTTTTTTCCAAGATTCAATTAAAGATCCATCCCATTATTTACATTTTTCAAAAAATTTTTGTGAAATATTTTCGATGTATAAAACAATAAATAAATGATATATAAAATACCAATATGAAAATATGAGTAAGTAATAATAATTAAAGATAAATTATATCAGTACATTTTTTTTTTATTTATTACAGATATACACATCAGCATTTATTAAAAAAGGCACCAGTTCAGGCACATTAAGTTTACACTTTTTGAAACTTCAATAGAAAATTTAAATATATAAATTATGGAATACATTAACGATGTAGGTTTTATAAACTAAACCTTTATAAGAACAATAAGAACAAAAGAAAAACAAATAATTTAACTTAAATATATTTTTAAGTAGACCTTTCTGGAGCAGCCAATCTAAAAAGAAAAATTTGTAAAAATTAATATACATTATTTCTAATCAACGATATGTAATACTTATCATATATAAACTCATTCTTACCGATGAATGGTAATTGTACTATCAGCAATAATATGTGACGTATCTAATGGAGTTAAAAATGCAAATTGACTTTCAGGATTTCTTTGTGCATATGACAAAAGAATGTCCATGATAATTCGTCGATTAATTTTATCCTAAAAAAATATTTATTTTTTCTTGTAATTACATTAATATGTGTTCTTAAATTATTTATCTATTTGTCGTAACTAACATATAATCTTAAAATATAGAACAAATATTTAAGTTTTATAATTTGTCAAAAAACAAATATTTTACCCTATTAATAATAGGCAATTATGTATAATATTTTTATAGGACTGTAAAGAATGTTTAATTCACTAATTTTAGAACATTTTTCTAATATATATTGACTATTAGACGAATTTTCATAATATTAAAGTCAAATAGTAATAATTTCGTTAGACCACTGAAATTAAAAGGAAACTTATTTCAAATGGACTGAATACGTACCATGAAGACATCAAATTCATCTAGAAAGTAAAATGGTAATGCCGTACAATCCCATAAAGCTAAAATAAAAGCTACGGTTGAGTAAGAACGTTCACCACCTGAGAGCGCTTTGGCATCATTAGTAGGGCGTTTGGCATCGTTCACAGGAGATACTTCTAGTGTCAGCTCTTTTTTATTGTGATCTATTTCTATTTTTCCTTTATAATTTCTAAGTTTTAATATATTGGTAAAAGCTGTTTGTATTAATTCACTGATTAATTTTTTCATATTGGTGTAGATTTCTTTACGTTTTTTTAAGCGTTCTACTTGTTTCTGAAAATAAAAAGCAGAAAAACGTATTAAAAAATAAACATATATCAATTATACATAATTTTTTTTTTGTAACTTACATCATTACTTCTATGAAGTTCCACAGCAAATTCACGAACATCTTTGTATTTTCCTTCTTTTTCTTGTATTTCTTCAATTAGAGCATCTTTAGTGCCGTGTTGTCTTTCTACATTGTGAATCATTGCTATTAATTCTTTTAATCGGGTATTTATTTCCTTCACAGTCCTAAAAAAATATTTTACAATATATTTAATCTTGAATAAATAATATAACTATAAAAAATTTGAATATAACTATTTTAGAAAACTATAACTAAGAATTATTCCCTATGAACTAGTATAATAGTTTTAGAAATAAACATTAAGAAAAAATCGTAGAAAGTGGAGAAATAAAATATAAACTCTAAATAATTAATACAAATTTTATTGATATTGCTTCTATCTTTTTTGATAGTCGTGAGCTTAAAAAAGTATACATACCCCTTTGGATTGGTTCTTGGGCAAGAGCTTTCGGCAATTTCAATTTTGGAATTTACTACCCTTTGTTGTTGCTGATGTTCACCATTTAACTTTTGTAATACTTGATTCGCTTCTTCCATTCGCTGATTTGCTCCTTTATTTGAAATATTCAATCTATTTTTTTCATCTTTCCACTCCTTGATCTTTTCCTAATTATAAAATAAATTATTGTTTTGAAGTAAACATCAAATCTAGCCAATTTAATTAATTTTTATGAAATTTAAATATACCTTTATAGGATTGAGTCTTATATCAAGATTTTGTGCAAGATCGCGACAATTATTCAATTCGGTCTTTAAGGTTTGCATATTTCTAGCAGATTGACGATGATCTTCTGCTAAATGACTTTTCTTTTCTTTCTTTTGAACAACTAATTGCTTTAATTCTTCAACTTCTGTCATCTATAATAAAAAAAATTTTAATACACTTGTTATATTATAGCAATTTAATATTTTTCACAGTATTACTTACGAATGTATTTATAGTATTATTGTTACAAGATTCAATAATTTCTTTGCATTCTTCTATTTTTTCTTTAAGTTGCCGTTGCTGGAGCGTTAACGATCGAACTTGCTTTCCGACTTGAACAATTTCCGCTTTATTTCTTTGAAGTCTTTCATTAACCTCAGCATAATTTTGCTGGGTTATGTGTAATTCATCTTTACTCACGCTTATTTCTTCATTAAGAGATCTATTTTAAGAAAAAGATAATTTTTGTGGTTTGAGTAGTTTACTTACAAAAAGTTCACAAATTAGCAAATGTAATCCAAATTTTATAACTTAAAATTATTATTTATCAAGACTCTTACTGAATAGCTTCACTAGTTGATACTTGTAAATACTTTGCCCTTGAAACACTGCCACCGTAGGTTCGGTAATTTGGATCAGGGAAAAATAGATCAGCTTTTTTTGTGATTGCTCTTCTACAATTTCGTGGTACTTTACTTGCATCTGACATCACTGCACATGCTTCATCAGATGTAGGTATCAAAAGCATACACTCAATTTCTCTTTGATCTATTAGAGAATTTGCAATAACAGGATGTGATATTTCCATAGCATCTAATAAATTCTGATATCTTGGTGATCTAGTACATCCTTCACTAACATTGTGCATCTACAAAATTATATACAAGAAAAATAAATAAATATTGCATATAAAATATAAAATAGATTTTATTTTAAGTATAAAAATAAATTGAGAATGTTAAGAATTACTAATTACTAAAATCATCTTTGAAATTTTTCAAGATAAGGTTATTTACATGATCAAAAAATTTACTGATCACTACTTGTGGTGAACGTTCATGGTCAAATACTTCTTTCATTATAATATCTAACACACGACCATCTTGAGAATTATCTACGCAAAAAGAAGTAAGAGTTCCAAAACCAAGTTGATTTTCTATAGCTGGAATCCAACTAGAATCTTTTAACTTAATGAAAGAACCTAAAAAAATTTGAACTTAGAAAAAGAATCTCGAATAAATTATGTAGTATAAACTTTGGTAATTACCAAGTGGGCCAAGTGGTTTTTTTCTGAATCTTCCTTTTTTAAATGCTTCATCGATTCTTTGAAGAAGTCGAGGCATATTGTGTCCATAAACACTTAATGCATTATTAGATTGATTTTTTAAAGCATTTAAATCGTAATTGAGCTTGTCTATAATTATATTATAGTTATAAAAATAATATTCAATAAAATAAGCCCATTATAAATTTTAATAAAACAACGTCGACAGTAAGTACTTACTAAGTGAAGAAACTTTTTGATCTAGATCCACTTTGATATTGCGATGCTCTTGTTCAATACGTCCTTTATGTTCTTCTAAATGCATTAAATCAGTTTGTTTAGTTCTAAGCGTTGCTTCCACTTCATCTAGTGCATGTTCATATTCAGCTGCTTTATCTCTAGCTTCTTGCTTTTTATCATTAGCTCCACTAATTTCTCTACAAAAATAAATCAATATGTGTAATAAGTTCTTTTTACTTTTACAGCCTAAAAGTCTTATATGGTTCTACAATGCTTGCACTGATTAGTACTTTTTCTTAAGTGCAGTGTAACCACTTTTTGAGTAACACACGCAAACAATAGGTTTAATTTACATACTTAATAAAAAGAAAATTCAAAATTTAGTAATATTAAATGATTTTAACCTACTTTTCAAGTTTTTTTATTTCATCCTGTAATGTAACTATGTCATTTTCTGTACTTTCTATACTAGTTTGAAGATCTCTTATTTTCGCTGTTTTGTCATCATGTATTTTTTTTGCTTCCAAATACTGTTTTTTCATGTCATTTAATTTTGTATTGCTATCAGCTGCTTCTGCTTCAGTTTCTGCTATTTCTTTATTCAATTCTCTGTGAAATAGAATGAAATTAAATTAAAAAATGTTATACTGGTCTAATAAACGTTATACTTAAAGGCATACTGTATTTTTAAATCGATTTCTTGTTCTCTAGTTGCTTTTGTAAGTTCAACATTTTTTAATTTTTCCAATTTTTGCTGTTGATCTTTTATTTTAATATCAATTTGAAGTAAGATTTTCTCTTCCTCAATTACCTGAAAAATATAATTATGATTAGGAAAATAATGTATAAATGAAAAAGAAATATTTTATTAAGTGTATATACCATAGCCCATTGCAAATCTTTTTGAAGTTTTTCATATTCGTTACGTGTTTCATCAAGAGATTCCAGCGCTCTTAACTTTTTTCGAAGTACTATTAATTCTTTTTCATTTTCTTCCAAAAATTTTCTGGCTTCTATTAAACGTTGACGCGTTTTCTCACTAGCATCACTAGCATTTCTATAATTATCACCAATTTCATCTAACCTAGTAGCTTTCATAAATAATTTATATTTATCTTCAGAACCAGCCGATACTAAGAAAGATCTGGACACATCTTGATTTAATACTGAGATTGGATTATTTACTTGTATATTTAAACAATTAATAATTTTATCGAGTTCTTCTCTCTTTCGAGAAATAACTTCTCCTAAAAAAAATTAAACATACAAAACAACAGTAATTAAGTTGTGTTAAAAGTATAAGGATGGCTTATATTAGCATTTATTGTATTTATTCAATAAAACAAAGTAATAAATAAAAGAAATCTTGGTTCATTAGAAAATCATTTTCCCATTATTCTTTATTTAATTGAATGATAATGGAATTATTAAAAATTAATTATTCAAAGCTTTAGAATAAATGACACTTGCAAATCAAATTTCTTACATAATAACTTATTTAAATTACAGAGAAAAATTATTCTATTATATAATAGAAGCACTTACCCCTCCAATTTTTTATTACATAAGGAGAACCATTCGCAGTTATATTACGTGTTATCGTAATAGTATCTCCATAGGTTTCAAACTCGTATGCCATTGGACCATAATTTGTGAGACTTATTTCAATAGATGCTGAACTTTTGCCTTTTTTGATAAATTCTAGTATTTTATAGAGATGCACATAAACAAACAATAATAAAAATATGATTATATTATTTAAACTATATAATCTGTATGAATTGCAAAAAAATAAAAATTTCTTTCCAAATCCTGATGATCTTATATTATTACAAAATGTTATTTTTACGTAAATTAATATTGAATAGTTTTTTGAAATTTATTTATGCCATTCATAGATTTACAAATAAATCATTACCTTTTATTGAAGGTCCTCTATCGGTATCCCTAGCCCTTGCACCCAGTCCAACAGTCAAAGCAGTAAGTATTGCACTTTTACCACTTCCATTTGCACCAACAATAAAATTTACCCTTTCATTTAACTCCACCATCATTGCATCATGGCACATAAAGTTTTTCATAAATATCTTTTTGACTTTTCCTGCAACAGTCTAAAACAAAATAATTCAAATAAAAATTTTATTCAAAGGCACTTTAAAAGCGACACACATTAACAGTAAATGTTTTATCGATTGACATTACTATAAGAAATAAATATAACCTATACAAACAGTTACCACAGAATTTAAAATATAAACTTTATGACTATGGTTGAACTTTGCTACATCTAAATTCAACACAATTTTATCTGTGGTAATAAATCTCAAAATGAAAACTGAGATAATTTAAAAGATTTTGTAAAAATTCTTTTGCAATTCAAATACTAAATGTAACACAGGTATAAGTGCACTTTAATGCAGATTTCATATGTCATGTTCAATTTGCAAAACTCCTTTATTTTAAGATCTACAAGAAAAAAAAATTATAAAATTGAACTTAAAAAGTTAAGCTTACAAATGACATAATTAAAAAATAGCATGGTTTAATTTCTAACCAATCTGAAGATAAGAAAACAAAAAACTCTTGGATTTGAAAACAACTACCCACCACATTGTCATTGTCCTGGGGGCCGCTGTCACTGCTGTCAGCCCGGGTGCGCTTCGGTTGGGGCTCCTGGTCATTGGGCTCGACGACGGTCTTTCGCTTTTTCGACTGACTCAGCTTTTCCGCTGCCATAGTTTTCTTGTAGATTCTCCTTGCAGTCTATACGACATAAAATACGTAAAGATCTCGTTATGCACTCGAGTTTACACGCAGCAATCAACGCTTATATATCCTCGAATCACAATTTATACGCTAACGTTTCCGCGCGCGTTAATTCATCCGCGCCAAAACGGCTGGATTACGACGCAGGACAAAGGAGAGTAGTAGTCATGTTGACGACGTTATATTTACAGCCCGATTACTTCAGAGAGGCTACATCTTGCTCATGGTGAACACGCAACTATCGTCGTTATAGATGTTAATATTGTCTTATCGTTAAATGGTTAAAGCAAAGACGCCAGGAGTGATTTTGCGAAGTAAACACACGTAGTCGGCATTATACACTGCTCTCTCAAGTATATCCTCTTCCCGCCTCTCTTCCGTTTCGCGGTACAATAATAACGTTTTCTGTATGCGCCGCGTGCGTCGCGTTCCAGCCAGTTCAAACCTGCAGCGGTATCGTGTTCGGAAATGCATTAGTTTTGCGTCTAGATATAATATCAAGGAGCGCGGGAGCGCTCCGAAGGCATTTTTATATATACTTCGTTCTTTTGTTACGATTGATTTTCTTTTCGCGCGAACGCGTTTTTTTTAAATGAATTACAGGTATATATATACAGGATGTCCTCTCAATGTCAAAGATTTTTCAGTATGTGGACTTATCGCGCCAGATTGATAAGCATTATTTTTCGTGATTAGAAATTTGAAAAAATGTGAGCCGTGTTTACCTGTTATTCTTTATATATCATATCGCAGTTTTGATAGATATAATTATGGCTTTATAGGTACAAGTAATGCTTTGTACTTAGATTTACAAAATTCGAAATGTCAATGCATTTTCATACTTATAACAGAAAAAATTTTTCATAGTAATTAATGTTATGTTTTTAAATAATTTTTTTTCATTGTTTAGTTTGATATTGAATAAAAAAAATAAATTGTGAGAAATGAAGGTAAAAAACTGTTGTTATATCTAAACTTTTAAAAGTTATTTTTATCATTTTAAATTACAGTCTTACAGAATGCGACAATCATCACTTTTTTTCCTCCGGAAACTTGATAAAGAGCAAATATCATATAATAATGAATACGTACCTGATTCTATGCAAACTCTTCAACTATTCAATCTTCATAAAAAAATATGAAAAAAAAATAAAAAGAAAATAAAAAATAAAATAAAATTTCTCAATGCCACTTATTTTTCATGTTATTAGCGATTAAAAAAACAACTGCACTTCTCGAAACGCCACCGATCAGCTCCACGTACGATAGAGGACTAATCACTATTCACTAACATGCTCCTCGTCCGGCTCCAGCTGATTGACTTTGCTCGTCTTTTGTCGATTGTCGACACGCCTATACCTATGTGCAATGTTATGTGTTTATTGCTGGTAGGCTACGTCATTAATTGGCTATAAGTTTTAAATAATTGACCAACCAGCGATCTAGTCCACCGGCAGTAAATAGGTATAGCGCGGCGCGGTTCTTAAACTGATGTGATCGTCTCCCTTATCATTATTTGAATCGCGAGTGTGTATGTATATACATATATAGTTGCCGCAATGTTGTGTTACCGACTTGCTGCGAGAGTGTTAAGTATATAGCAAAAAGTAAATCCTGCACAGACTTGCAAAACGCCGGCGCAGACGGTACTTATTATATATATATGTAGTAGTGAATGGATAAGCAAAACAGTCAGTTTTATATCAAGATATTAATTAATTTTTTAGACTTTACAGTTTTAAATAAAAAACGTTTATAAATTCATTATATTAAGTGAGTGAAGTGTTGTAAATAAAAATTTCTGCAAACAAAATGCCGCCAAAAAAAGATAAGGTTAGAATACTTATATATTATTTATTATACTAAAAAATATGTTTGTGCTTACGATAAAATTCCTTATTTTATAGAATGTATTGCTGATAGTGACCAATGTTGGCTCTACAAGTTTAGAGCAAAATTCGTTAGATGAAGAACCTTTTATAGATAAAACAAAATATGCTATAAAAACCCTGATTGAAAAAAAGGTAATAAGACATAAGTAATAAGTATTTATTGAACACATATTAAGTAAATTAAAAAATTCTTCAATTCTTTTACCAAACAGATATTTATGCAACCAAAGGATGAAATTGGCATTATCACTATGGGAGATGAAACAGATAATCCTGAGAATTTGGATTATATCAAATTATATCATGACCATCTACTAGTGCCTAATTGGGAAATGGTAAAATATGTGGATAATATAGCATCTACCTCTTACGTATGTAATTGGATTGAAGCTCTTCATGTAGCCTTAAATTTTATTCAAAGAGAAGTAATGTTAGTCTGGAAGAGAACATTATAATAATATTTTTTTAATGATAATTTTTCATTTCTAAAAAAAATTTATATTCCAGAGAATTAGCTGCTAGAGTATTTTTAGTCATATTCAACAATTTTAAGGAGGATGCTGAAAGTATTGATCAATATGATTCTGATGTTATAGCAAATGAATTGAAAAAATATGAGAATTTACACCTTTTATTTGTGTAATACTTTTTAATTTCTATATTAAACAAAAAAATTTATTAAAATCCAACATAAAAATATATCTATCTTTTATAGAGGAGAAAATCCAATTCAGGATAAGTCTTGGCAGAAAAAACATATTTCACCAAGTGAGAAATTTGTTTTATCAATACTTAACGAGGTATTTACTTCTAATGTTAAATGAAAACATACCACTATTATTTATCAATTTAAAAATATTATAAAATTATTTAAGGTTGATGGACAATATGAACAAATAAATGATTTTATCGAAACTCGAAGATTTTATGTTGCACCACCTACTAGGCCAGTAGGCTGGTCATTTGAATTAGAATGGGCTGGATTGAGTATAAGTTGTGCAGAATATTTAAAAGTAATACACATAATATGTTATTATAATTATTTTTAAAAAATTGGAGGTATAAAGTATAATAATAAATATTTACTTGTAGGTGAGTGCTGATGTTAAGCTTGGTTCATGGAAGATGCAAGCTGTTGATGATGATTCATCTAATGTACTAAATGATATTGAAGATATATTAGGAGAAGAAACTACCTCTAAATCTCATAATGTAACAAATATTGTTAAAGAAAATGTAAAAATTGATATGCATAGGAATGAAATTGAATCAGACCAAATTATTAATGGTTATCAATTCGGAGGAAAATATATACCATTTTCCGGTGTGTTAAGTTAAAGAATAATGTATAAAATATAAAATAAATATTTTAATTAATATATTAATTTTAGATGAAGATGAAGATGCTATGAAATATTCTGGTAGTCAAAGAGGAATGATGATATATGGATTTATCCTAAAAAGTGAAGTAAAACTCGAATATTGGAGTGGACAAGGAACTCGAATAATAGTGCCTTCAGAATCTGTAGGTATTTTAAGTTATTTGTTGTATATACCTTATATTTACTTTTTTTTTTCGTAGGAAAGCGCCACTTTATTTTACAGTTTTGTTCAAGCAATGGCTGAAAAGGATTATGCTGCAGTTGTAAGGAAAGTTCATGCCAATAACAACCTACCCAAAATGGGTATACTTTTTCCAAGACTGGTTGAAGATGATATTTGGGTAAACCATCATTTTTTTGTTCTTTTATTTAATTTTTCGTAAAGTAAATTAATATAAATATCTTTAATTTTTATTAAACAGTGCTTGGTACATTTAGAATTGCCTTATATTAGTGACTTGCGGACGATTGAAAAAAGACCCATTAAAACACTAGATAATATTATGGATAAAGAGAAATTAGATGTCTTAGATGATTTTATTGACTCTATGACTATTTCTGATGAGTAAGAAATAAATAAATATAATTTTGTAGTATTGTTTTTTTTCCTTTCAATAGTTTAATTGAAAAATAAAATAAATTAATTTAAAATGTACTTATTTGAAGATTGAAATAATGTATGTAATGATTTATTTTTAGTGAACCAGATTATTTATGTCCAGGAATGTTTCCAAATGTATTAAATCAGTATCACTGGAATGTACTAGCTAATCGTGCTCTTTATCCAGAAAAGCCTTTGTTACCACTCAATAGTTACTTGAAAAACTATTTAATACCACCCCAAAATTTAAGCATTAAAGCTAAATCTTCTGTTGAAAAGTTATGTAAAGTTTTTAAAGACTGTGATATAAAAAGGGATAGTGATAAAAAATCAAAATCTATTCGTAATATATCAAATCCTGAACCAAAGGAAAAAAATGATGTAAATGAAGTAAATAATGGAACGTCGCATTCAGGTGAAAGTAGCATTGATAAAGGTTTCTTTTCTGCAGAGGATGTGGATTTAAAAATGGAAGAGGTAAACTTCAATGCTCATTTAATAAAATAGCTTTATTATTTTTTATTAATTATAAATTATACATTATAGCTGGAAGATATGTAAATTAAAATACTATTTTACTTTAAAAAGAATGTACTGAAATGTACTGAAGCACAAAAGAGTGTTTTTGCATCACAACAGTTACATACAGAAGTTAAGTATTTGAATTTTGTATCATGCAAACCATTTAAATAATGCTGTAAATTAAGATATGACAGACAACAAATTGCTAGGTGGTGGTTCACATTTGATTCAAAGGAATATGATTTATCCTTTGATTATACAAAATCACGAAAATGAATCACAATTCAGTCTTTAAATTATAAAACTAACCAGTATGTTGGTAAGATTACAATTTCAATTTTAAATTGAACTCAAATCTCATGACAAAATAATATATTTTTTTATGAAAAAGCAAAGTGAAACCGAATATATAGTATACAGCATCTTAGAAGTACATCACCCTTTTTCTTTTTAATTATATAGTTGTAAATATTTATTACGAATGAAATTTTGCAAGTTCTAATTATGCATAAAAGACTTGATACTTGTTAATTGTTCGATACAATACAAATAATTATTACTGTGTTGCTGGTTAATTATAGCTTTGTATCTTTTAATAATATTAAATTTTCTGATGCTGTTAGTACCACTTTTACAATTTAAGTTTTAATCCAATTATTGTTTATAAATGATATAACAACAGATTGAACATCCAAAATGAGTGTAATGATTTACTGTGAGATTTCACCTTAAACAAAAGTCACAAAAATAACATGAATAAGATTTTAATTGCTTGGAAAAATAATTTATATTTGTAAATATTGTCTGTTAAGCAATGTGATCATTCAATATATACTCAATATTTTATTTATAGGTGGTTTACTCTTTATTAATAACTATTTTCCTCTGAAATGAATTTTTTCCTAATAAGGGTATGAAACGTTATGAAATAAATAAAATAAATGTGTCGTTTTTTGTCTCGAAGTAAAACGACTTATTTAAGTTTTCCGCGTTTTCAGTTGAATAGTATGAATAGAGTTGATTCTGTCTGCGCAGCGAGTATAGCGGTAAGCAGTAACTCCAAATGTATAGATTACAGTTTCTTACTACGACCAGTGCTGATAACATGTTGTAAGCGTTTGTTTTTGTGTAAGGTTATACTTCTGTATTTTTGTATTTTAGTTTGTGAATGTTGTAAGTTTGTTAAAATTTCTATTCACCGAATCAAAGGGTATGTTTGAGAGTTCGAATTTTAATATTTAAAAAATAATATCAGATTTAAACATGAGATCTAATATTAACTGGACATTAGTATTTACGTTGATTTTTTTTCTATAAGACACGTAAAATTTTTTAATTTAACCATCTTTGTTGGTATAGTACATAAAAGCTCTACTTTCGATAATCGATACTTCGGAGCACACGGTTGTTGTGATGATAACATATAAATAGGAGATATAACTACAATGAAATCAGGGTATACCGTGTATTATTCATTTTGTTATTGTTTTGAAGTACAGTGAGAAATACAACGATTAATATGCAATTATTATTTAATAGTATTAAAAAATGTAGTTTATTATTAAAGTATTTTTTTTTTTGTCAGAGACCAGAAATAAAGTATATAAAATATAAAGTATAAAGTATTAAAAAATGTATTATAATACAATTTATATCAATCTTCATTACAATTGATATATAGTTATAAAATATCAATATGCACTTCATTTGTTTTCATCACTGTCACTGAGTTTATTAAAAATACAATTGACAATAATAAGTACTTATAATGCAGATCACAGAGAGAAGTTTTACGGTTATGAGAGCTTGTACACTGTTGGACGTCGAAAAGACGATGCGCGGAGTCAAGGCGTATATTGAAATTCATTAATTGAAATGGGATATATTTAAAATGTTATAATCTACCACATAAATCGCATCGATTTCACTATATTATGGTCTAACTTCATTCAAATCAGTTACGATAATCGTGTTCCTTTCGTATAAGTCGCATAATTAATATTAACAACAATATTTACAGCGCATTTATTAGATGATTTTATTTCTCATATATATTTATTATTATTTTATTTATTCACACAATTATCTACTTTTTATATATCGATGCGCCAGAAGAAGAACATTAATAAAAATTTGTCTTATTGAAAAATATGAATAAAAATTTGTCTTACTCAAAAATATTAATAAAAATTTGTCATGCTGAAAAATATGAAAAAAATAATTGTGTTACGAAAAATATTGATGAATATTTGTCGGACGAAAAATGTTAAAAAAAAATTTGGCTATAGAAAAACAATAATAAAATTAATTAATTAATTTTTATTAAAATTAATTTCAAGATAATATTTGCATGCAAAATCTATTATTAATTATGACGTATTGTCGCGCTTTTATTTGCTTAATTAGATATTAACCACATCTTATAATGATCAAGAATCATATCAAATGAAAAAATATATTCCGAGTCTTGCTTTTTTATTGCTCGTATAATTTCAGCGTTTAATACGCACTTAAATACGACATAATTAATCAATACTTTTTATTAATGTTCTTCGACGACCATTAATTTTTGTTAATGTTTTTCGTCAGCCAAAAATGTTTATTCATGATATTCGCCGGACAAAAAAACAATTATTTATGTTTCTGAAAAAGGTAAATTTGTTATTTATGTTTTTCATCAAAACAAATTTGTTTTCATATTTTTCAGTATTAAGACAAATTTTTATTGATATTTTTCAATAAGACAAATTTTTATTAATATTTTTCAGTAAGACAAATTTTTATTCATATGTTTCAATAAGACAAATTTTTATTCGTATGTTTCAATAAGACAAATTTTTATTCTTATTTTTCAGGAAGACAAATTTTTATTAATGTTCTTCTTCTGGCGCGTCGATATATATAAATTGTTCTAAGCGGATAAAAATAGTAGTAAAGTCACGATTTATTGAACTGCGTGACAAGTGATGCACATTGTTAAGTATACGTCTCAGTTTCGGGCATCGTCTTTTTCCAACGTCCGCCGTGTAAGCTCTTATAACCGTCAAACCTCTTTCTCCGTGTGATATCGATGAAATATGGATTCAATTGATTAATAGTTGAATTTTGTAAACATTCAATTAATCAATTATCATATAAACTTCAATCGGGAAGATTTCCACGGTACCGATCAGCGCTTATCGAGGCGCTTATAATATACTGCGCCGGCGTTATACAGAGACGGAAGTAACACAACACGACGTTTAATTCATAAATGCATAAAATGTTTTCGTGCACGACCCAGAGAAAATAATT
>JAYJLV010000056.1:6972743-7018186 GCA_036873485.1 Torymus texanus
TCTAATATTGCAGCTTTCATTATATTTCTACACCCAAAAACTTATCCCAAAGTTTGAGCCAAATCCAGGACTCGAAGATAGTGCACTCCCCTGGTTAGTAAATGAATCTGAAGTTCTATTTCCACTTATTTCATTTTCCTATTTTGAATTCTGCGTGCACATATACAGACCCATAAGTCTGCCGACGAAAAGAACCCTATAGCTTGTACGAGACGGCATCTATTGGATTTAACGGCAAGAAATCAAAATACAATATACAACACAACATACAGCAGTAAACAAAAAGTTCACTTAAAGTTATCTATAAGATAACTTTCACAAGATAAATGATGTCTTTCAAGATTTCCAAAACGATACCTTTAAGACACCTAACCGAATCTAAATGTCCATCAAAAAAGCATTCTTAAAGACATCTCAAAGAAATCTTGAGACTAATTTTTATTTTACAACCACTTCTGTTAATATCATCTTGAAGTGGACTTTATGATAAGTCTAACAGAAGTCTTTTAGACCTCTTTTCATAGTAATATTTTATTTTTATATTTTATTTAAAAAATTTAATAAAACTAAACAAAATAGAACAGTAGCAAGTAGAAACTAGAGAAAATATAGTTTTCTTCAGTTTCTACTTGATACAGTTCTATTTTGTTTAGTTTTATTCAATTTTTTCTTTTCATCACTTAATTATGCAAGTTAGAGATGTAACTACTCTAGCTGTAAATAAAAAGGTAATAAATTATGAGTACATAACATTTGCTCCATAATTAATTTCAAAGTATAATTGAAAAATCAATAGTATACTTACATTTTTAGTTAATACTCCACTTTACTATTATTATAATTATATATTCACAGCAAACTTTGTTAATAATTATAACTCAGCCCATAGCGCACGTGCCAATAATAATTATTTGCGATAAACAATTACCGCGGGAAGCCGCAGTATGAAAGATGTCTAATTGATATCTCAAAAGCGCTCTCTTAGTAGAAATCTTGGAAAAGCGGTCTTAAAGACATCCTTTTTATACTTCGAAAAGGTCTCTTAAAAAAGTCATCGTAAAGACATCTTTTCATATGTAAGCTTTCTAAAATATCTTAAAGTTAACAAATAGACAACCAAATAGATTTCTTAAAAGAGTTCAGTTAGTTATCTTTTAAAAGTTTTCTAAAAGAAATCTTTTTCCATGATATCATAAAAAAAATATTCAAAAGACATCAATTTGACATCTTTTGGAAATTCTTAAAGATGTCTCTAAAAAGATAGTTCTCAAGACATTCGAAAAGTTGTCTGTGTTTATTGTGAAACAGCCAACAGGAGTAACAGGACACAGCCACACAGAGGGCACAGGCGGTCGGCCATCATGATGAGCTTGATCGTTGATGGAGCGGGATTTAAAAAAAAAATAAAATTGAGATTGCGGAAAAACGTCTCGGGACTTGGAAATCCATTTCAAACAGACTGAGTGGGCGGCGCGACCTTCATCTGGGTAATCTAGAATGAACGCTTGTGCTGTCCTCGGGGAGGGTCGTGACGCCCCGGGACGGGAGTCCCATCCTTTGCCTTCACTTGCGTGTGGAAATCAAGGAAGGCGAAAAACGGCATACGGCACCCGCGGATCAAATTCTGAGCTGGTTTGAGTGATCTGAATGAAGTCGACTTTACGAGGTGAAGTAAACGAGACAAAAACAGTGAGTCGATAGGGTTTCATAACGGAATATTGCAGCTTTTTAGGAAGCCGTGAAGATAAGTAGAACAATGATTCATGATTTAGGTGCGAATGGAACTAGTGCGAGATCGCAGGAGATGTAGTATGTAGGAGATGTGGTCTTCCGTTTCGGCACCGCATAGACATTCCGGGTGAAAGTATTATATGAGATCTCATATGATATTTCCACATGGGATATGAGAGAGTCGGATAAGTTCTTTTTCACCATACCCTGGCCGAAAGTACCACATTCCCTCCCGGCGCAAAAACGGAAATGTGGTATTTTCGGCCTGGGTATAACGAAGAAAAATAGTATACGCTCCACGGGAGTAAAATTGGCCAGCCCACATCTCGTGTTTGCCACCTTCGGCTCGGGTGGCAATTTACACGAGATATGGACTGTCCAAGTTTTTTCCTCCCATGGTGCGTAATATACTATTATTTTTGAGGTAGAAGGTGCCTTTGGAGCATTCTGGGTTGCTTATAAGTTTGAGGAAATATCGAAGTAGAAAAGGTCTGTATACGAGAGTATAAGATAGGTGAGATTCATATCCGAGCACACTGCCTTTTTTGCTAGTTCACCTGCCTTTTGGGTGCATCTGATTATAATCAAATTTCAAAATTAAAATCAATAGTATTTCACTAATTAACTCCTATTGTTAATCTGCTTTTTAGAAATTTGTTTATATTGTATAAAGCAAATAATATCTTATATAAAACTTTATGCAAAATTCCATATTTAATCTTATTACTTTAACCTTATTAAAATCCATAAAATAATTATTTTTGAAAATTTGTATTATTTGTATTTCCTCATTAATCCCAATTAAGAAATGTTAACTAGAAAATACTTATAAGTTTATTGAAATTAATATGTGTATTTGCACCCGAAAATACCGAAAAAAATCAATTACAGTTATCATTTAGACATGACGTGTAAAACCGTATAAGAATTACAATCTGTATATTGTTTTTTCAAGTAAAAACAAATACTAATTCTATGAGGTATAACAAATTAGGACATTATTCCTTTTGAATGGAAAATGGAAGATACATACAGTTTTTATACGTATCAACGTAATAATTCCGTGCTCTCTTCTTGATTGTAAAATACTCATTAAAAGATAATAACACGACATCAGTAATTACTGATTAGTTCTGAAAAGATACTTTCCCTACAAAACCCAATAGACTTTTTACCCGAATAATCTTATTAATTCCTGATAATGCACCATTGGAAATTCTTTTACCTTTAAATTCTAATTATTTCCCATAAAAAATCTAAGGCTAATTTATTATTTCATAGGTTCTTATAAAATACTTATGTGAACAATTTTTCTATCGTAAAGTGACCGGATATTTTATAGGATTTTATAGGGGTCTATATAAGTCTCTTTCAACAGGGATATTTTTAAAAGGAAAATTTTTATTTTCCGACTATTTAAAAGTTTAAAAAAAAAACTTAAAAGAAGAAAGAGATAAAATAGTCATATTATTATATAATGATTCACGTAAAAATAAGATGAAAATCAGATGAAAAATCAGGTGGAAAATCAAGTGAGAAATCAAGTGAAAAATCGAGTGAAAAATTAGGTGAAAAATCAGGTGTCACTGTTACCGTACATACACTTGTGAGTTTGTCATAGAAAGATTAGAAAGATTCTATAAAGCAATACTGTATAGAAACAAAATAAAATATGATTTTAAGATTTCCAGGAGATCAACCTCGATAGATAAATATGTTCAAATTATATGTGAAAGTTTATGCTGATAATATATAAATAATAAAAAATATATAATCCAAAATCGAAATAAAAGAAATTATATGTGATTTGAAAAATGAGTTTTTATTCTGCACTACTTATAAAATGCTAATTCAATTTCTAATATGTGAGCAACACACACGAAACACAAACCTCCATAATATTTGGAATTATTTAATTAATTTTAAAAGCCGTAATAATATTTACCTTAAATCTTTTTTCTTCAACTTGAAGTCTTTTATTAATCTCGAATCCCTAAAAAGACATGTAAGTAAGAAGAAAACAATTTTTCGTGTGATGAGGAATTATTATCGATATTCAATTTTATTTTCAGAAAAAGACAATAATATGACAATAACTTTATAAAAAAAAAATAAAAATAAAAAAGTATGGCTTAATATAATTTATTGTAATCTACAACATATTCTAAAAAGATTTATCAGACCAGTATCAGCTCAAAGATAAAGTAAAGAAAAAAAATCTATTATAAAGATGAAAGAAGCTCAACGCTTATCATAAACGGTCTGTTTTGACACACTTCATTTAGAGCTCTTCGGTGTAATACATGTAATTCTAAAAAAAGAAATTTCCCTAACTCATAAAGAGAAATTCACGGAGAAATAACTCTGCATACTCTGTATGAAATTTTTTCTGGTTCTATAGATTACGCGATAAACGAAATTTCGATCCATTTCTGACATTTTTAGCGATTTCAAATTCACCTAACATTTCTAAGAATCGTCAAAATTTAAGAATTTTTATGGCTTAAATTAAAATCTTTCCATCTTTCCATCAAAAAATTTATTCGTGCTTTTGGAAGTTTAATATTGGTGAATGATTGGAATTTAACTTACAGAAATTTAATATTAAACTGTAATTTTGACGAAAGTAAGTGGTTAATCTAATCAAAACACATGTGTTTTTTCAGCTATCTGAAGTCCTCTTCATAAGTCCTTTATATAGCTGCATTGCTGCGCTTAAATGAGTACTTTAGGTGCCATGCAATGGGTCCATCCTTAGTAACTCGAACTACAGTGAGATATGAACATGAAAAATCCAAATTTCGAAAATTTGATACAGAGGTGCTATTCAGTTGCCGAGACCGGGAATCGAACATAGAACTTCTCGGATAAACAATCATTCCGCGTAGAAAGTTCGAGGTCTTAGACGATTAAGCAACCGTGGCTCTGTGTATTTTTTATATTGTAACTTTTTTCTCATACAATTGCATTCTTCAAACTTATATTCTAACTATTCTAACTAGGAGGGCACAGCCCCCCTTGCTGTGCTCGACGGGCCGACCATCGTGCTTCTCGCTTAAAAACTTCATTTTTACATTATAAGCACCACAATACTTTTCACGATTATGTTATATTTTTACCAGAGCGAAAGTCGTAATCCGGATCTGAAATACTCTTCTTGTTAGTTTGACAAAGATAATATCGTAAAGTAAAGAGAACAACAAAAGAATCGAGAAGAAATGATTTCTTTCAAAACTATTACATACAAATTATCCTTCGAAGTTACCGCCGATACTATACTTCAAGCTCAACCCGCAACAGCGATTGGACTGCGGCAGCCTCATTTATTTGGCAGCACCGCTTGGCACAGGCTCGCACAGGTGCAAAATACATTGTACAGTATATGTTCGCGCGTGCGCCGTATATTCTACTTTATTTTCTATAATATACCTCGCGCGTATCTATTATATTATCTGCTCTATCGCTCTATGTTACATACGGAGCGTTGGCAGCAATGAGGCTTGATCAGCTGTTCCTTACACACGAGTAAATAAAAGTAAAACGTAGGGACAGAAAAAGTTCTTCTTTCTGTGTTCTGTCCGTGCGGTGTATCACTCGCGCCCGCATGCAGTGCGCGCAGCCGACTTTTACGCTCGATCTCTCGTATCGTGCTTCTACTACTGCATCACCCAAGCACTTAACACACATAAAATACAGGCCGTGCAGACGGCGTGAACGCGTAGGTACGTATATAATATGCATGCACGAACGCTCGCGAATATACACAAAAATTGTCATCGACGCTGTTCTCGTGTCCTCTGTGTATTATATAGCGACTGCTGCCGCGGTCACGCGACCGGTCGTCTACACACCGCCGGTGTGTATTAGTAAAGTCTAACAAGTGTTCTATCTTTGTTATTATCAATTCTTTCGCGGGACTCCAAGTGTCTGATGCTTGCACATTGAGTTTTATGATTGCTTCGCAGGTAATATAAGACAGTCGATTATATACGACAATGGTGTCTTGCGCGCGCACACTTTTGCGTGTCCCGCAAAAGTTCGTTACATAAATGTAACAATTTAATTAGCTTGCGGCCGTGGGCTTTGTCCTTGTGCATATTCCAGGCGTTGTAAGCTTTTTAGAGAAATTTTTTCGCCAAATTTTGAGTCGTTCGATTATCGAAGCGCGCACGCGGGAATGCTTGGGTCTAGGTTGGAGTTAATAATAAATGACTATTTTCAGGTGTGATTTTTTAGCCTCTGTGCGGATTATCGTAATTTGAGCAACATGGCCAGGCCGATTGCCGTTGACATTGTTATCATCGCTGGAAACTCTCATCCCGAGCTTGCTAATTTAATTGCAGAGTAAGATCATAAGAATGTTCTGGTATTCAGGATTTTTTTCTTTAGCATTGCACAGACCTTGGGTATTACTTTCATGCTGTCAGACATTACTATGATCATAACACATAAATCTTTTCTTTGACTATATTCAAATGAGGGCAGTATAAATTACTAGTCTAGCAATTTTAACTCTTTGAAGATGACAAATTATTAATCAATAGCCTTCTTTTAAAATTAAATCTTTTAAATATATTTTATATTGAGTTTTTAGTATTCACATAAGGTTTATTTTCACTAATTTATATTAATATGCTATTTATTTTCAACAGTCGATTGGGAGTTAAAAATGGAGGATGCGCTATATATTACAAAACAAATAGAGAAACTATGGTGGAAATTGGAGATTCTGTACGAGGAAAAGATATATACATAATACAAACCGGAACTAAAGATGTAAACAATAATATAATGGAACTGTTGATCATGGCTTATGCTTGCAAGACTTCTTCAGCTAAAAGCATTGTTGGTGTTATACCATATTTACCATACTCAAAACAATGTAAAATGCGAAAGCGAGGCTGTATTGTCTCTAAGTTATTGGCTAAAATGATGTGTAAAAGTGGTTTGTCACACATTATTACTATGGACCTTCACCAAAAAGAAATTCAAGGCTTTTTTGACTGTCCAGTTGATAACTTGAGAGCTAGTCCTTTCCTTCTTCAGTACATTCAAGAATCAGTTAGTATATAATATTTAATTTAATATTTTAATCGCTATTATAACATATTTCTTATTATCAGTGGACAACATTTTTTTAAACAAATTCCTCGACTAGATATTAATCCTAAATGTAGATTTTTTAGACATTGTGAATAATTAATTTTACTAATATATTAATTTTCAGTTAATAAGAAATAATTACTATATTATCATTGAATACAAATGCATAATAATTTTAGGAGTTTGATGTATGAAATTTGACTAATATATTATTTTTTAAAAATCTTTAATTGTTCTAAACAGTTATTTGATAACACAAACATTAAAATATACTATTTTTTCGATTACAAAAATGCGAATATTGACATTTAACAAACAGATAAATTATGTTAAAGTACTTTTTATTCTAAAGTGCACTGTTCACCTTGCAGATTCCAGACTTCCGGAACTCAGTGATAGTAGCGCGCAACCCAGGTAGTGCGAAGAAGGCGACGAGCTATGCAGAACGTCTGCGACTCGGCATCGCCGTCATACACGGCGAACAGCGTGAGTCCGAGTCCGACATGAACGACGGTCGCTATTCGCCACCCACTCTTTCCTCGCTGAGGACGATGCAGGTAGGCGTCGGAGTCCCCGTACACCCAGCCAAGGAGAAGCCACCGATCAACGTCGTGGGTGACGTGGGTGGTCGTATCGCCATCATGGTCGATGATATGGTCGACGACGTGCAGTCGTTCGTCGCCGCTGCCGAAGTGTTGAAAGAGCGAGGCGCCTACAAGATCTACGTCCTCGCAACGCATGGACTACTCAGCTCTGATGCGCCTCGACTCATTGAGGAGTCGCCTATTGATGAGGTAAAGAAATTAAATTTTTTCATGGGCAAAGATTACTTGACGTCTTTCGATTATTATTGTTATTGTTATTAATTTTTTTCTTTCAAAGTGATAAATTGTTTCATTAATCGCAATAGTTCATAAAAAGTAAGAACTTTTGAGAAGAATTTCCAAATAATGGGAAATATTCAAATAAAAAATATGTATCCAAAGGAATTTCATGTGGTTGACTTTATCTTTACATCAAAAAATCGTAACAAATTATTGTAATAAAAGTTTTTTTACATTCGAAATTTTCTCGGATTTCTAGAAAACCGAAAATATTTATATATATATATCAAAATACACGCAGCATCATGATGTCAATATCAATAATATTAATGAAATGTTCATTGATATCGTTTGAATTCCTTTTGAAAGATGATTTGTACTATTTGGATTGTATGTTTTGTTAAAGATAATAATTTTTGCTATTTTTTCTGAAGGTCGTCGTCACTAATACGATTCCACACGAGTTACAAAAAATGCAGTGCCACAAAATAAAAACTGTAGATATCAGTATTCTGATGGCAGAAGCTATCCGACGCATTCACAATAAAGAGTCGATGTCCTACCTATTCAAAAATGTCACTTTGGAAGATTGAATGTTGTCGATATTGTTACGCAAGTCGATCGTCGATACCTTTATACATATGTATATCACACGGATCATCAGCGCGTCCACCGTATCAAGATGGAAAGAGAAAATTCTATTTACATACACACACGCGTACCATACATTTATTATAGAGTATAATTCTATTCTCTAATTTTCTATGATATTTTTATATAATCAAGATGATAAAAGGAACCGCAATAATTGAAAAAAGGTCATTGAAGAGCGACTTCCATTCCAGAAGGAAACGGTTTTACAATCATTGATGTATTAACATTTTATAGCATTTTATTTTCGATCAATTTATTATTAGATTTTTTCCTTAAGTCATAAATCATTAGAACTTTAACGTTGTTATAAGAAAAGTTGTTTCAATTGGAGTTTTTAGAACTATATCCACTTTATTGCAACCGATAGAGCGTATTTCATTTTATTATTATTATTATTATTATTATTATTATTATTATTATTATTATTATTATTATTATAACGACTACTATTATTACGCCAATCACTAGTTTCATAAATTGTAATATTATATGAATGTATAGATCGCACATGACGATTGAGTGTAATCAAATAGTGGTGATCACATTAAAATGAAACTTTAATCAAATCTAAACCATCACGCATTTATTAATTTATTATTTTGTCAAAGAAAAGAAATCGTAAAAGTTTTAGTAGGTTTTTTATACTTATATCATTTTAAAAATATCATTTGAATTTTTAATTTTCAGTAAAAAAAGTAAATTATTTATTATTGTCTATTTGCATCTTTACCTAATTTTGATGAATTCTTATTTCTTAAATTAGAAAATACTGTTTCCTGCACATATCATTTTTATTTGTCTACCTATATGCTTCATTTCAATTCTCAATCTGCGTAGCGTTGTCATAGCGACATCGAATTTGTTTACTCATCAAGCATTTCTAAACATAACCAGCTCTGCTAGCGCAAGTAGAATTCATAATGCCTCAATTAAAAAATCTAGAGCATAATAAAATTTTGTCAAATCTGCAATCAGATGGTAAGGTTGAAAGAAAACAAGCTCTTCAAGAAATTTTACGAGATGTACTTGGTTCTTATGAAACGTTGGATGAGAAAAATTTACTGGAATTGTGGGAAATTTTTCATCGACCAGTGGTACGGATTCTACATGATCAAGTTGAAGCTTGTAGAGATTTAGCAATCGAAATTTTAAAGCGATTTTTACTGCATTTGCCATGCTCTGATAAAAATATTGTATACATTATTCCAATTATGACAAAACGCTTAGGATCTCAAGAACTTATTGAATCATCTGAAGAAGTTAGATTAAAATGTATTTTGCTGTTGAGAGCAATTGTATTTAAATATCAAGATAAATTAGCATCTTACTTTGAAGATCTAGTGAAAATTTTAACAAGAACTGTTACTGACAAATATCCTGATGTAAAAAAGGAAAGTTGTGACTGTATTTGCGATATAGCTAAGGCAATGCCTAGCAATTTTTATTCCCAATCAGAAGTGTTTGTTCAACCAATTTTAAGTAATTCATCTCATAGACACTACAAAATACGAGTGATCACTGTGAAAACGATCGGTGAAGTGATGCTTTTTGGAAATAGCAAAATAATGGAGAATGTAGCAGGGCCTTTAGCAGGAAAATTATTTGATCAATCTGGAGCAGTTAGAGCAGGTAAAATGAATGATTTCAAAATAATTTATAATTATATTACTTAACAGTTATTTATGTAAAATAATATAAAATTGATTAGCTGTTGTTGAAGTAGCTGGAAAGTGGATGATCGAACTAAAAGACAGATACAGCTGGTGGTATAAATTATTACCTCTTTTGCTTACTGGAATAAGTGATGTGGTACCAGATATTAGAGAAAAAGCAACATCATTATGGATGGCTGTTGGAGAACAGTACATTACTGAGAACGAATCTGACAAAAGATTTAAAGAAAAAATAGATTTTCTTCCTGAAGATCTTCCACATTACCCTCCAAACAGTAAATATGTTTATCTTAAGGTATGAAATATATTTTTCAAATGTACATGTAAATTAATGTTTTTAGTTACTAGACCTAACTTGGGATGTCGAACGATAGTGCAACAAAATTTGAGTAAGTTAATAGGAGCTATTGTACGCGAATTAAATGATTGGATGGCCGATATAAAACTTCGAGCAGCTCAGTTACTATGTATTCTTCTACTGAACGTCGAAGACGATGTGACGCAACATATTTCGAAACTTCTCTTACCTATGTATCGGTAATATATATATAAAATTTTATTTTTCAAATAAGAATTTCTTGCTTTAATTAATTTTTTTCTTTTTTTACTTAAAATGAATAGTGGCTGTATGGATGAAGATAAGAGAGTCATAGAAAATATTGAGCTGGCAGCAGAATATATGGGATATTTTGTTCCTTCAAACGTCATTTGTGATCTTGTTATGCCTACCCTCGACGATCCTACAGTTGGTCATTTGAAGGTTTTTGCATCTATGCTAAAAGGCAGTCCACGAGAATCACTCACTCCAGAATTGTTAAAAATTGGTCAATTCCTACAAGACAGCAATGTATGCCGAAATCGGAAAACAAACTATCAAATAGAAATACTTAGTTGTTGTCGATCACTTCTTATCGTTTGTAAAGAAGATTGCACTGCGATTGCTCACGAGTTGTTTACGGCAATTTTTACAGTATTAGCGGCATCAATTGAATCTTTTGTTGAAGAACGCGCGAAATCGTTATTAGAATTGCTTACAAAAGCTTTAAATTTTAAAAATTTAAACGAGCTTTTTGATAATCATCTTAAATTAACATTAATATCCATACAACACGAGCCAGAAGCTTGGATGATGAATTCATACGAATTTCTCATTTTCCAAGCATGTTTGATTCATGCAAAATTTACAACTTATAAACATTTGGATTTAATTCATCCTATTTTTGAGAAAACTGTACATATTGATGGAGATAAGAAACTAAGACTGAAGCAATATATTTTACTTTCTGATTATCTACAACAATGGAATAAACCTCTTGAAGAAACTACTGGAAAGGAATTCATTGACTTTGCTAATGTTATTCTTGAAAAGATGATTATTCCTGGATTGACTTGGACAGCTGATCGAACAGCAGAGGCTATTAGAACTGCTTCAGTTTGCTGTCTTTGCGCTATGTTAAATAAGATACTAAATAATTGTGAGGACAAAGATATTAAGACACAACAAAATTTACCCATATCTATCGAACATTTTGGGTGGTTATTTGAAAAAGTTAGACCAATATTACTAACATTATTTGAAGATGATTCATACAAAACAAGATTATATTCTTTACAAGCCATTTGTCTTGTGATAAACATTGGACAAGAATTGTCTTATATTACAGAAGAACACATTCACAAACTAAGTCCTGAAATACTGTCACGATTGGAAGACCAACATGATGAAGTACGTCTTGCAGCTGTAGAAGCTATTAGAGAAATTTGGAAAGTTCTACCAAAAGATTATGATCTTTCATTTTATTATGTTCATATAGAATATGTTTACAAGAACATATTAATGCATCTTGATGATCCTGGAGAAAATTTTCAAAATCACACATTAGGTAAGCAAAATTATTTATTATAATGAACAAAATTATATTTTATAAAAAAAGTTAATATATTTTAGATTGCTTAATGGAACTTCTAAGAGTTCATCCTGGTTTGTTAATAGAAAAAATTCAAAGTTCTCGTGAAAATTTTATCAATCAGGGGGCTTTGGATCAGCTAGTAACAGCTGCACAGAAGTATTTAAAAGAAAATAAAACATAAAACTAAGTATAGAGTGTAAAATTTTAAAGAATACATTTAATTATAAGACTAAAATATTTTAGTCATTAACTAAATAATAAACTTCATTGATAAAAGAATTAAAAAATAGTCTATATTATTTTTTATTTTTTTTTTTTTTTAATGGCCTCAAGGTAAACTTTTTGTTGTATCTAAAAAGAAATCTGTTTCTCATTGGTCATTTCTATGACAGAAGCTCAACAACTTCAATGCCGTTTTAGAAGCAGATACGTTAAACGGTTTTCCCTCTGCCTCTTATTAAAATAATCCGATCGATCAGTGATAACAAATTCATTTTTTTACTCTGACCTTTCCAAATAACTCAAATTCATCATCAATCAACAATTAAATGCATTTTTTCCTCGCCAAGTTCGTGAAATACATTTAAAACATTTGTACTCCGAAATGAAATGCGTGTGGCAAATCAATATTTCTTCTTCGTCTGCTCTAGATATATGTATTACTCAACGCAAAATCTAATTTGAATAAAAAAATCGACGTGGCGGAACCAAATAAAATTCTTTGTGCCCATCCTCTGCAATGCGCTTGCATCTATATGTCGAGTTAGCGCGGGAAAAAAACGGCGACGGCTGATTCTTTTCGAAATTTCAAAAACGTTTGCGTCGCGCATTGTCGAGGCGAGAACATCTGCACAGTGTATAACTGTATACACACACACACACACACACACACGCACACATGTACATGTATATCGTGATTCGCGACTTCGCGAGATACGATATACTACACATACATGTATACGATAAGACCGCGAACGCTCGCGCGCACCAGTGCCGGCGCCATGTTGTGTGTCGCTGATGCTTTCCGCTCGACAGAGTTCAGGCGTCCAGCCGAGGAGGCGAGCCGCGCGCGCAGGAAGCAAAAAACCGCGAGTGTCGCGCGCGTTGCGAATACACATATATATACACAAGCGCCAAACGTATATACGATACGTGTGTATGTGAGTACGCGCGGGACGATTCCGTACTCGCACAAGCTCTCGCCCCTGTGTCTGTCGTCGTCAGCGCGCGGCCTTCGTGTTTTAGCGTCGCCGTCGCCAAGTACAACGAGCCTGTACCACTGTGTGTCTTATCTCTGTCATTCATTTCATCGTCTGCAGGATTCACTACTCTCGGCGAACGTAAGTATATCTTTATATATATATATCTATAAGTGCACGATACTTTTCGCATTCTATTTACAATTCATTCGTGCGGTGAGCGGCATGAGACGCCGATTTTGGAGAGCGACTGTGTGTGCATACTTTCCGTGACTCGACTTGACAATATGAAAGAGCCTATATGGGCGGATACTGTAGGCATGACCGCGACGACGACGACGACGATGAGCTAAAAGGAAAAGTCGTCGGCATGGGCTCGCGCGAATTTAGTCGGACGGGTGCGGTTGCGGCAGTTGTAGAGAGAGAAAGAGGTTTCCAGAAATTCGTTTGCTCCCGCGCGGATTTCTCGCTTTTTTGGCTTCGACTACTTACACGCACACACCCCCCGGTGAGTGGGAGAGAGAGAGAGATCGAGAGAGGACTTGTCACTTTTCCTTTTGACTCACAAAGATATTAATATAACGCATATTTTGCGTCAGCTATTCCACATCCGAGATCTCGCAGCGATAATTAGATAAAGACTGATAACGCTCCAATCGAGTCAGCTTTCGTTTTTCTTTATGTAATGTCGCGTCCTGTGTGGTACAATGCTAATTGTTGGCTGATATAGATTTTTTTTTAGACTATATCCATTCATTGTCACTCTTGTTAGCAGATAGAACATGTCGGAGCCACAGCTGGACCATGTTGACTCGGTTGACGAGGAGTTGGAAGTAGAGTCTAATTATAAGCCACCTCCAGAGAAGTCCATTGAGCAGATTCTGGAGGCTGACAAGGAGGATGAAAGCTTACGGAAATACAAGGAAACTCTGCTGGGTGAAGCCAAAGGTGGCAGTGTCATTGTTGGTGAGTTCAGTGCTCTATAGATAGTCTGAGTGTTGTGCTCCAATTTATTAAAAAGTAGGCTTTCTAAATGAAAAGATTATTGTTGATTGTAATATTGAAAATAAGATAAGATTTCTCAAAAAAACAGAATTTTATAAATAATTAACATTGATTCATCTTGTAGATTCCGGTGATCCTAGGAAAGTGATTGTGAAAAAATTGGCTTTGTGCGTAGAAGGTCGATCAGATATGGAATTAGACTTATCTGGAGATATATCCAAGCTCAAGAAACAAACATTTGTTATTAAGGAAGGTGTTAGTTACAAAATTCGAATTGATTTTATTGTACAACGAGAAATTGTCCATGGTTTGAAGTATGTGCAGAAGACTTATCGTTTTGGAGTACCTGGTAAGATTATATTTGATTATAATAACAATGAATAGAGTAATAATGATAATAATTTTTACACAATTAATTAAATTTATTTTTTTCGATTGATTATCAAAATAACAAATATTTTTTAATTCATAACAAATTATACATAAGATTTTGTGGAAATTTCAATAATCTAAAAATATTTTAAAAGTTTCTGTTATGATATCATCTAATACTTATACCTGTCTTTTTCTTAATTGCCTTCATTGGAATTCTAATGTCTTAGGAGTGACAGGTAATTCATGAAAGAGAAATACTTATATATGTTATTGTTGTTCTTAAGTTTAATGCATTGAAGTATTAGTATTCATATTAGGATCTAAGTATGAACTTTGAATGTTTATGTTATTGTTGGTTCATAATTTGTAGAAGAACTATTAATATATCTTCGATACATTTCTATATATACAAACAGTTTCTTTATTCTTAATTTATTTTGCTTGGAGTAATGTACTTTTAATTTTTATTTTATTTACAATCTGCCAAAAACTTGAAAATATTAATTTGCATCAAATTTACAATTAATATAAATTTTTTTAAAGTGAAATGTTATTCTTAATGTATGCATATGACTAAGAATTTCAATTTTTTTGAATGTTCTAACGTGAGCATGAAACTAGGTTACATTATAATACAATATCAAAAGTTATTAATTTATATTTAATACTTATTAGAAAATATTTATTTGAAAAATAAAATTAGAAGTGCTTGAATAATTAAGAATGTAAAATTATGAATGTGTAATATACTGTAATTTATTATAAAATCGGCCTTATCTTTCAGTGGACAAGATGACGCACATGGTCGGCTCGTACCCCCCGAAGACGGAAATCCAGTCGTACACGACTCCGTCGGAAGACGCGCCTGCCGGCGGCATGGCCCGCGGCTCGTACACGGTGAACTCGCTGTTTACGGACGACGACAAAAACGAGCACCTCAAGTGGGAGTGGTCGTTCGACATCAAGAAGGACTGGAAAGAGTAAAAGAAACTGGGGCCGCTGGACGCCTTTTTTTCTCCTCAAACTCTTTAATCTCGCAGAGCAAGAAAAAAAAGGAAAAGAAATTGATGATACAAACGATGGAACTCTGCCTTCGTTTCGACCAACGATTTAACGGAATTAAACTATTTAAGGACGTATTAATTCGTGTATGCCAAAACGTATTTGATGAATTTCGATTGCTTTTTTGCATTTTTTCTTCTCCCGCAGCTAGCCACGCGTCTAGTGATGCCATATGAAATTTGATTTACTGTTGTATTATTGTTGAGCAATGAGAGCGCTGATGATTTTTTTTTCTATTGGTACTTTTTGCTTTCTACTGTATATTTTTTACTTTGTAGCTACATTGCGTTCTGTGAATGTGTGTTCTGTACCCATATATATATATATATTATAGCTGTTACAAAACACGGCGTTCAAACTGTTAAGATGTGCTTTAGAAGCAAATAACGATGTTCTTTAATGCATTTCAAAGAGAAAGTGCTTATATACAAAGTATTAAAAAAATTCCCAATAAGAAACATAGTGCCGATTGTAAACCTTAAGAGTCTTAAGAAAATTACTGCACAACGAATTGCGTGTTATATATATACATATTTTATCGTCGAAAAAATTTAAAACCCTTTCAGCGAATCGTAGAGGAGATACGTCAATTGCAGATAATACACAAGTGCAATACAACCTGTAACTAAGACGTACAACGAGGCTCCTGTTGAATGAATTTTAATTCCTTATAGTAAAAGCCATAGGGATTGGTAAAAATATTTTTTGAGATTATCTATCAGTCGAGTGCGTGTACGAATTTGACGTACTTCTTAGTGTTTCGAAATATAGCTGTTAGAAAGAGAAGTACGTTACGTGTTTTTTAGCAAGTTGCACTTTTATAAAAACGTTTTACACATGACATCACAGTACAGACACACACATACACATACACGTAGTACAACCTTTTGCACTGATCACAATAAAAACTTATCAAAGGTAAGCAACTAATGCGTGATGATAAGTATTGAAGTATGGACCGGAAAAGAGGCGATAGTATGCGAGGCATATTATTCGCGGTGTGCAAGTATGAGAAAGTTACTGGTGCAAGTTCTGCATAATTGCAAGTTATAAATGCAAGATAATGCATTTGTTTATGCTTACCTATCGAACATAGTATACTGTATATAATTAATATATACATATATGTATACACATTTGTGAACACTGTACCCGTGAATACAGTTACTGCAACAAATATACGTTTTCTACTATCAATTCCAGTAGTTTCTTCCAAATTTTTAAAGTAATATTTTAAAGTTATACAATATATTTTTTTTTGTTCTTTAATGAATAAGGATTCACTTTAATTATAGTAATGCTTAATGATTCTTCCAATTTTCCTCTTTTCATTTAATTTTCGAATACTGCAGTTATATATTAAGTTATAATATATGACAAATGTTGTTTAAATATTGGTAACATGAAATAATTTGAATAGTTTGTATAATAAATTACTTTAATATTTTAAATTCTTCCTAAACTGTTGTTACTCAAAGAGCTAACAAAATAAATTAAGTTATTTTTTATATTTTCAGAATACAAATGTATTTATTGTACTTATTAAAAATATAAAACTTAAAATTCTTTTGATCAACAATTAAATAGTCTAAAATAATTTATTACGTCTCAATTTAACAGTCAAAATTGACATTTCACATCAATTATATTCTTCTGTAGTGGTATCTAAGTTCATAAAATAAAAATAGATTTCTTAGATTAGCAAAAACAGCAAGTAGTTACTTAAGATCATTTATTTATTTACTTATCTTCTTTCAATATTATACAAAACATTTTAAAACGCGTTTTATTTCGCAAACACCATTAAGCCAATAAGTGCACTGGAACATCCGTCATCACCTTGTAGCAACGTTTATAACAACCGCGACCACAACTATAAGACCATCGTCATCGAGCGCTACTTCATCTCTGTCTCTCTGACCCATCAAACTCCAATCTATAAGAGATACTTTACGTGCGACACTCGATTACTACTAAATCTCGCGTATATCTATGCGTACTTACACATGTATACAACCATTTATTATCGAAGCAGAGGGAAATGGGTATTGGGGTCGGTAATAGCGGTGGCGTTGCTGACCATATCCTCGCGAGCACGCGCCGCGCCAGGCTAATAACAAATCGGTCACGGTCACGATAATGGACACGGTCTGGTGCTACCGTGAGCGCGCGTACCTACGCTACGGTCAGCAAACTCTCCGCGCGCGTTAATGGGCCCCGTACGCTCACTCGCAATTAATGTGTGATGGTATGGAAGTGCAGCGCACAGATCCGCAAAAAAGTGCGACGTCATGCGCGCTCGTATCGTGGAAGATCGCGCCTGTGGATATATTGTAATTACATATATATACAGCGATGGTAAAGGTAATGGGGAAGGAATTAAGGATTTCAAATTTTCTGTGGTGAGATCGATAGATGTTGAAATGATTTTAGCTTCTTTTATGTTATACGTGTACGATATAAGTACTGATTATTGTATTGTGAATTGATAGGCTGTCATGTACCATATAATCCCAATCCATCTCAAACTTATAATCTATTTATTTCGTTAATTAATTAATTAGTGTCACTGTAAAAAATATAGTAAAATATACACACGATAATGGTAACCATCTACAAGAGACATTAGTCGAAAGTCTCTTTAATTAAGAGGCTTAGAAGTGATCTTATTATTACGTTAACATTCAAACTCAACAAATTAAGTATAGTAAATTACATGTAGTACTTATCTACAATAATGTAGAAAATATAAAAAATCAAAAATTTTCTTTTTTAATTTTGTTGATTTAAAAAGATTGAGTTTTGAAATAATGTTATTCTTAAAAACCAGATGAGCTATTAACATACGATTTTTAATTATTTTCATTAATACATATAAAGTTACAGCAGAGTCAACTTTGATAGACAAATTTTTTCTTATTTTTCTAATTTTTTAATTTTTTTTTAATAGCATATTATCTCCCATACAGGATATTTGAACAAAAAAAAAATACATTTTTAATCCATAGATAAATATAAGTATCGCATCAAGGATACGATTTTGACATAAATTTTTTACTATTTTGTCTGGATATTTATAATAAGCAGTTAGAATTTTAAATCAATTTGACGAACAGTAGATTTTATGAATCATGATCACACTATCCAAAAAGTTAATCTGTCTTCTTTTAAACTCTGAAAGCTAAAGCTACACGAGGAAGCAAGGCGGTTTCTTTGTCGGTACTCATCAGATCAGGCCGTGCCTTATACATAACTTGATTTGATTGCTTTACTTAAATATAACTAGATAAGGACTTCGAATTCCTTAATAAACTTTTAGAATTAGGATTACATAAATAGAATAGAATAGTATTTATTTTTCATTTAGAAAAAGTTAGTCTTTTATTATCCCGCATTCGCCCAGACGTATGCCTGTGAGGAGGGGAAAACCCAATAGGCAAACCACATGGGATCAATCTTATCGGAAAAACCCGCCCCAGGATATAGTATAGCATTTTACAGTTACATGATATATAACAATTTCTAGTTTAACGCAGTGCAATCATTACAAAGTCATCTGCCAAGTCACGATATATTATTCTATTTAAGTCTAATTGTTATATTTGATTGCACATTAGTCGAATTTTCATTTACAATTACAAAATTCATATGCTCGTCATGTGGTATTTCCTAGGAAATAAATCTTATACTGTTCTATTAAGTAGCAATAACGTAAAAATTCTAAGCATATATTATCAGTCTCTATTAAAAAATACAATCGACGTCGCATGATCTCTGCAGTAAATGCTTCCTGATTGCTATTTTGAAGCTGCTTGTTTGAAGACACCTAATATTCCGGGGAATCGAGTTCCAAAGACGCGTACTTTGAGACCGTAATGATTTTAACCCAATGTCAGTACGCGATGGTGGAATTGCAAGCTCCCTACAGTCCGTTCTACTTGAAGTTCTGTCCTGACATTTTTGAAAAAACGGAGCGAGATACGCGGATTGGCTTATGTTAATAAAAATTTCTAAATGCACAATAAATAATAATAATGTTCGGGAACCATTAAGTTGCACACAATATATGTATATCATATACAAGCTAACCGAAGGTGTGTACATCCAATCTACATTCGGCATCTACCACATAAAGCAGAATGGTTCCTTTCCACATAACGAAGAACTCGCACGCCAGCACCGTCGTCGTCCGAAGATTGAGCCCCGTACATGAGACTCAAAATATACGAGCGCCGCGTTCACGCGTGGGACTCACAGTAAGAACGGAAGCGCGCCATCGACGGCCCCGTTTATCTTCGTGTTTTTGCCGATTCCCACGCGCTACATTTTTTCGCGCTTTTCCATTGTCTTGTCTGATTATTTTTTTCAGAGAGGGAAACGTGTATACGCCGGTACGCATCACAGACGAATATATATATAAACGTATATGTATCTACATTCGTACGCGCTGCCAAATTAGCGGGTGAGAAGCAAGCGCGCGCACGAGCTTCGCTCCAGATTTATTGCACGCGATGCGTCGCGCGCTTAGACCCGGAGACGAGCGAGGCTAAACAGTTTTGCGCGGGGATGTTATAAGTAAGAAATCCAAGTTTTGGGAGTTGAAATAGAGGGATTTGGTATAAGGAAGTTCGTTGCCAAATTTCATTTTAGTTGTAAGATAATTTGTACATTGAGTATAGCTTGGGTTTCCTTGTAAATGACTGTATTTCCTTGTAGGATATGCAGCTGGCTCTCAGGCTGTAATTATATTTGTTTGTATAACTGTCATTACGTATATACATATACTCCGAGAAAGATATTAGTATTGTAAATAACGTGTATATAGGTATATTATATTACTCCGACTTACGGCACATATTATATAAAGCACGAATGTTTTTACGTGTAATGATATTGCAATGAACTATACGAATTGACGAAAAACACACCTAGTAGTATACACATCTTCACCGATTAATCTCGATGCTAAAAATTACGACTGACACAAATTTTTCTTTCACATAGCAGCAATTGAAACTACCACGAAATTTCCGTCACCCTGAGAGTCACCCACGTGCGATCTTTTTCCGTACAAACATCTCAACAATAAGAACAACTATGCGATCGGGATTCGCTCGGTCTAAAAAAAAAGGAAACTATAAGCTCGTGATCTTAACACGTTACAATAGCCTCGCAAGGTTGCTTCAGTTATAGAAAAACATGCCACGCGAAAAATCGGCGACCAGCAATTCCCCACGTCCCTTTCATTATCTAATTAGCGCGTTTTTATAACCCGCTCGTCCGCGCGAGGAGACGATTGACTACCGGAGTGTAAAATCGCTCTGGCGAGTGGCCAAACGTGCACGACGCGAACCGTCGATTCTACTCACGTCGCGCGGGCGCCTTCGGTATACCCATATAACTTCCGATCCTTGTATACGCAGCAGGTTGTATATATACTATATATAGGTATGTGTTTAGAGTTCGTATATGGTTGGTTTTGTACGGTAATGATATTTTTTTGAGACGGAAAAATATCAAAGCATACATGAACGAATGGTTTGTAAATTTTCAACTTGTAATTTATAAAAATTATAAATAAACTTATATTTTATTTTTAACATTATCATGTATTTTGTTGGCAGTAAAAACTGCATACGATTTGGTTCACATTATTTGACTACATCGTCGATAATAACGTTGTATTTTCGAAATCCAAACGACTTTTCAGCTTTCTTATAAACGTCCAACCTCATGAGAATATATCGGTTATGCTATAGGGCAAGTAAACCAACCGCAACAATAACGCGGATGACCACGATCGTGGCACTAATCCACCCGCGCCACCATATATAGCCGAGGAGCAGAATCGATTGCCCCTTCTCTAATTACCTCTAATTGCGCGGAGAGTGACCACGGCGTGTGCGCCTATTACGGCCGATATACGCGCTCTTCTCGTTTTTCAATGTTCTCGCGTGCGCGAGCCGGGGAAGAATAATGGACGGTAGTACGCGAGAATTCGTGGCATCGTGGTTTAGAGAAAATAGTTTATGATGATTGTTTTTCACTGACTACAAGTTAATTTGGCTATTGTTACCTTGCATTCGTTTATCATTAGCATTTCGGAGGTAAAATGTTTCATTAGTTAAAACAATAATCAATCATTTCGGGAAAATGATTTATAGAGGAAGAACAAATCATGATGATAATACATTTGTTTTTGATTCATTTGGGTTGTTTTATTTCTGAAATTATTTTGCTTTTATTGTAAATAATATATGCCTTGATACCCACTACGATACTTAATCCTTAAGCTTATATTCTTGAAATATTACATATATAGTACGTTATATACTAATTTTTAAATTTTTAGAATTCGGAAATACTTGATCTTTTACATCTTATTAAACATACCAAAATTTTTCAAGTAAGTGTATTTAAGGTGCAGGATGTATACAAGAAGAGCATTTGCATAGAAAGTTGTCGAGCGTTACATTTATAAAGTGGAGACTTTCTTCTGATACAATCTACGGGGTACATAATTCTAGCATTATTTAAAAGTAAGTCTGTTTATAACAAAATTTATAGCATAAAGAATATATCAATTAAAATTCTGTCAAAATAGTCGAATTTTATTAACGATGCGGCATTAATTAATAAAGTATATAAACAGCTAAGTTTCGAGTTCTCAGTTTTATAATATATAAAACAATATGAATGCTGTACTTTAGTAGCATAAAGTTATCTTAAACAGCACTTATTATATACACCGCACTAATTAAAGTAGGTGTAGCTCCAATGTCACTTCACAAGACGAACAAAAGCTCATGTCCTCGTTGCGTGTATAAAAATAGAAAAATCGCGCGCGAGAGAAACACATATAGAGCAATCCTTTCTCGGTACACATCATATATACAGAGGTACAACAGCACGGTCATATAAATAATATTCGGACCTTATAAGCAGAGCGCGAGCGCTGTCAAACGTAATTAAGCGACGACTGCACACGCTTCACCTTTGTCTATTCAAAAGTCTGATGAGCTCTGCATTAATGCGTCGCAGGGAAAAATAGTATGCGACACAAAGGCGCGCGTACTTAAAGCGAACAATGAGCAAAATGGAGTATAGAGGAGAGAAAAACGTTCGTAGAAGTCACAGCATGTCGCGATATTTGTGTGTATGTGTGTGTGTGTATATGCGCATGGGTGTGCATAGGGTCTGTATATAGATGAGACTCGAGCGAAATTCACGAAACGCGATGTACTTTTCACTGTCGACGCGTACGCACACACACACACACACACACACACAGAGTTGGAGTGCAAGGTTGTATTGTCAAGCTATGTGTAATTAAAATTATTCTTGTGGTTACAGTATTCAGAGTTCAGTTTTCATTTGGTATTATTGTATTTGGTCGAAACAGTTGGTACTGTATATAACCATCTAATGTGGTAAAAAAAGCACCGAAATAACAGGATAATATCTGTGGCTTCCCGGAATAACCGAATAAGTCCACTTTTCGAGTTTCCGAGAAAAACGGGTGTTAATGTTCAAACTTATATGTAAGATCGGGAGAAACGAGATGAGTCGCGATACTCGATTAGTCAATTGACACATTCAAAACACATATTTACACGCTGGTTTCAACAGATCATACATTTTCTGATGGGGGAACTGTAGACTTATCTGATTATTATCTGTTATTACAACCAAGAGGATAGTCAGCAAAAATACTTGATGAAACCATTGTTTGTTCGTGGATCTAATTATCTTCTTGGTTGTGTGTGTTAATAGAATATATTCTATTATTTAGAATAACCAAACCTACTTTTCCATGTAAAGGTTTGCATTGCTGGTATCTATCTAAATTAGAGAAAAAGTTTTCGAGTTATATGTGTCAACAATAATCCCTTGAGAGAATAACATAATTTTTTATCTTTAAAATTTTCCGAGTGTTACATATAATAATTACAATTGTTACCAAAAAACTAACAGCTATATACAGACGTCTAAACTTGAGAATCAGAGTTGTTGACAATATCAAATGTAAGAGTGTACAATAACATGCCATAAAAATAATAATATTTTCCACGACTAAAATAATAAATCAAAAAAATGAATAACAAACAACAATAAAAAAACACCAGCGCGTGTCTATAATAAAACCCGCCAACACTTTCTCGCTCTCCTCCAAGGACAAGTCTGCTATTACACCTCACACCCGTAACACCACCGCTCAGCTCATCCATCAATAGCCACATTTTTCGTGCGCATCCAATATAAACGCGTATATACATCTACTTTTATATATATAAATATACTCACGCTGTTGCTGTTTGCACGCGCGCGCGCGCGCGAGCATTCAAATCCTTATACGCTGGTGATCGGTGTGCGCACGCGGAAAGTAGAGCAGGCCTCGCACCTGTTCCGTAACGGGCCGAAACTCTCGAAAGCAGAGCCGAGGGAGAGAAGTCGCGTTTTTTTGCGACGAGATTTCCCGCGGGGAAACGGATTTAACGAGCTTTTTGCCACGCGTCACCGACTTGGTTGGCGCCTTCTACGCGCGCATGATACGAGGATTTTCCGCCGCGGAGAATCGGATGGTATTATTGAGCATTACGCGGTTGGTGGAGTGTATTATAGAGAGAAAGAGAGCCGATTTGCCGCGTGAATTGTCGTGGAGTTTCGTACTGTGACTGAGTCGATTACTTTTTACATAAATGTGTGTGTGTGTGTGTGTATATATATGTGTGTGTAAATACATCGCAGCATTACTTAAAGTATTTTTAAATATTTTATTTCGCTAATGAAATCTTGTTAGTTTGCTTAATATTCATATAATCAATCCCGAGAATGTACAATTGTAAGCTAATTTTACTTTAACTTTGCTCTTCATATCGTGCTCAGTGAATTTTCACTTGTAGAAATTGCTAATGATATCATCTGTTGGTTGAAGAGTAAAAAAAATTACTAGGAGATGCACAAAACTAATTTAATTATCCGATAAGAGATTTTCTCTGACGTGTAAAGTATTTTCACTCGGAATGTTTAACTTTTACGCCGACTGATTCGAAACGATAATCTGTAAACTGACAATGCCAAATATTTAACGATAATTTTTTTCTTCAATAAGATTAATGTGCTACATGAAAGGTGAACGTTTTTATTTAAAAATAAGATTTAATTTATTTTATATTTAAATGAGAATTTTAATTCGTTCTCAAAAAAGTTCATCACTTTCATCTAAATTTAGGCTAACGGTGCAGCCACTCCACAGCGAACGGTTTTCGTAGTTATGGTACACTGAACAAATTGCTTATTTTAAAATTATCCAAGATTTCACGAAGTATAAAAAAAATCCAGTTCTATATAAATACACCAAGATTTCTTATGTAAATATTTTTCCATATAATCATATCTATTATGTCATTTAAAGATAAAAAATCACAGTGTACAAATAAAGTGTATCTAAATATTTCGATATAATCATTACGGATTTTTATTCTAAAAGTTTTTACGCTACTTATCGCTATACACCATGAACAAACAAATCCCAATCCACACTACAACCCTCGACACTCAACACCAAAGCCTCAGCACACGTCCACTACACGCCAGAACAATGGCACGACCTCCGTCCTCACTTCACTCACGCCCTTATCGGCTCTTTGCCCTCGCCTATATACATTACAATACCCCTACACTATATACATTGCACCGATATACAATCCATCCACACACGCGCGCAAAAAGTTGGTGTGCACTCGTCGCGTTCCAGAAATCGTGCAGCGGGCACTAGTATACATATGTGCGCACGCGCTCGCGGCGCTAGTTAGTCACGCCCCCGGCCACGCAATTAATTCGCAATTAATTAGTCGGCGCCTGTGTATGTACGTATGTATGTATGTGTGTGCGCGTGCCTAATGTATGCCGATTTATATATATAAATTATTGCCCGTGCGCCGCGTATAACAGTGTTTCCAAGCTGTTGCTGCTGCTGCTGTTGCTGCGGCGGTGGCGAGTAGAGTGCGAACGCGACTTCCGAGGAAGGATGCGAAGAGATAAGAAGGGTGGAGCAGAGTGAACGCACCGTTATAAGAATGTGGCGAGAATAGAGAATTGATTAGTAGTGGGAATAAAGGTTGTTTGATTTTTCAGAAATCCACGATTTTGGTTTTCTCATATTTGTCATTTTTTAATGAAATTTTGGAGAAAAAAAACGTTTTGACGCTCGGAAGAGGCATTACTTTTAATTACTTTAATTATGTAAAACACCTATAAAAAATGAAATATGTTAAATTAACAGAACTCAAATTTATACATAATTTTTAAGATTTTCCATATTTTTTCGTTTTTTGTCGTCTTTACGACCGCGTTAAGTGATACTTTTTTAGAATATCGTGAGTACAGTTATATTATGAGCAATCCTGATCAGAAAAATCCATCAAAATATATTTAATTCCAATTTTGCCTCTGTTAAAAGAAAAGGAAATCCGATTCCTTAATAAAATTAAATAAAATTTAATAAATTCTTATATTTTAAGTAATATTTCTTCTAGAATAACAAAAGAAATAAATTCTTATATTTATCAAACTTTCATACACATCAAGCAAATCGTTCCATTCAAAGCTCAGTTAACACGACAACCGAATTATCTCACTTATTCACGTCCAGGCGTGCTGATATATTTTGAAAATCCTAAATCACTTGTACCATAAAATCCAAGCTGCCCTATAAAATCGTCGCTCGCACGTATATATAATAGTACATATGTGCGTGTGTGTGCCTCCGTAATTGAAGACGCTACACGTGCTGAGTATGTAGCCTTCAACCCGCGTATCGCTTGCATTCACATGTGCGCGATGCACTTATGGATGCTGCTGCTATAAAACCAAGAAGTAAACTAATACAGCGTTTAATTGCGCGCTCGGGGAGTCGGATTTCTCGTGGAATATGACTTTAAACGATTGTAGTTTCTTTTATATCTTACGGCTCTTTGGTCGATGATTTCGTCTATCTTACTTACATTGTATGGTTTTAAAGGTGAACAATAACAATGAAGGAGTAGAGGTGAAATTTTTTCTTTTTAATTTTTTACTTGCCTTTTTATTGCTTCCGTTATTAAGTTGTTGAGAAGATAATTTATCGCGCGCTGGGGATTGTAACAATGGAAGTATGAATATTCAACGATTTTGATCTTTTGACTGTTCAAAAGTGGTTATAGAAAATAAAATTTGTCTTGTGGAATGCACTCGTAAGTATTTCATAAAATAAAGTAAAATAATTTTTAGACTGGAAGAGTTTAACGAAGAGATAATGTACATATAATAGAAACATCTAAAAACCGCTTAAAATAATGGAATTGATTCACATGCTGCACATTGCGGTAAATTTAACAACTTTTTTCGTTCTTGATTGTAACTACATTCTTAATTAACATTCATTTTTCTGATTATAAAACCACTGTCTTCATTTTTGCTAATTAAATACTGATAACATCTAAATTCGAAACAGCTACAACAATTTTTAATTCATCGTCGACACAATTTTAGCATCGAAACCATTATACACGCGTACAATAAATTATTTTCTCTTATAAATTAATACACCAATAACCGTGAAAACATAGTCTTAGTTTTAAAAATCTTCACCGTTCCAACGCTTCTTTCCTTTGAAAATCTATTTCGTACAAAAATTTCCAACTCAAACCCATGCTCACTAATGGCACCTACTCCCCTTCTACAAATCCACAATACCTTCTTTCCCTCCATTACCGCTGTATACAAAAGGTAAAAAACAAGCCTCGACCTACTCAGAAAGCTCATTTCCTCTACACCTCCCAACCTGAGGGCGCCGAGGGAGGAAATATCGGCGGTACTCGATACTCGCGCAGCTTTATACTTCCTGCGCGCGCGAGAAGACGAGAGATAGAGAGAAAGAGCGGCATCGCGGGGGAATGACAAAGAGAGCAAACGACGACGACGACGACGACGACGACGACGGCGCGTTCGGGTTCACCGCCCCCCGCGCGCTCTCCGAGCGAGTTCGATGCACATTCTGGTCCTCCCACTACTCGCGCCCGCGCGCGCGCGCGCGCACACCACCACCCTACTACCTACTTCCCTGCGACTGGCGCAGTGCCGTGTGCGAAACAGAACGGTGCCCCCGTTGACAACAAGGGCATCATATTTCGATGTGGGATGGAAGATTTATTGGTTTCGTTGTTGTTTAAGAATTATCGATTTTATGATTGTTTGAAGAATATTGTTAAACAAATATTTTATTTAAATTGCGTATATATAAAATAAAAATATGAAATCTGTGTTTAAGCTAGCGTAAATGATACGAGCACGAACAATTGTTGGACGTATATTTTAGGTATAATAAACAGCTGACTAAATAAATTTGAAATTTCATCTAGATATTTTTTATGAAATTTATTGTCATTTTCCATTAAGTAATTAAATATACTTTTTTCAATATTATTTCTACCTTTCTAAAAATAAAATTTGTTTTGTTATAAAATTTAGAACCTTACTTTTATAAAATTGTTCTTTTGCCAATTGAATGTTTTTGTATAAAGACGTTTGTGATTAGAAATGGAAAAACGTTGTCTTTTTTCTGGCAATTAAAGTTTTAGAATGAAGTTTTTTTCCAAAAGAACTGTACTTATTGGTTGAAACGATTTTCTTTTATAGATGCTCAGGAAACATAAAAATTAAAACAGTTTGACGATATAGCAAAAAAGATATTGCAATGTAGAGGTAATGCGGGGGTTGACGTTTAAAAAAAAAAGTAAATTATATTGTCCCCGGAGACGATCAGTGTGCCAAGTTATATCGCGATTACATAGTTGGAACGGAAGTGGGTGAAAAAGTGGGTAAAGAAGTGTATCATTAAGAGCATTGCGCGGTAATGTTACTATACACGTTGATGCAGGCCCTTAAAATTATTGTTTTTCATCTCTTTGTCAAGTAAAAATTGTATTAAATTGCTCACGACTTCTGCTTATTCTTAATTGGTAACAATTATAAATTACATTTTCTTTTGCACTTGTTTTTAACAATTTACTTATCCTACCGCAATCTCGTAACAATTACATAATAATCAAACAAAAAGATATAAATTATCTAATTTTGTCTTTAGTGTCGTTGCCTATTTTAATCAATTAGCTCTTATTTTTCGAAGAGAATACTGTCATTTCTTATAACATTATTATTATAGTTACATATTTAGTTAGCCTTCTTAACCGTCATTAATACCTTCTTTTCAATGTTCTTTACAGTTTTCCAATATTTTCCTATGTAAATATCCAACTGCCAATTCTTCTCTCACCTAATCATCATCGCCAACCACGTTACAATATTCAACCAACTATAATCAAAATACTCGTATCACAGTCAATTACTACTTATACTACCTAAGTATCACCAAATCCGCACAAACACCTCTTTTCACCTACAGTACCTCAAAACAAAAAAAAAAAAAATCTCAGTCCAACGCCTACACACAACGCGCGCGCGCGTCTCTCGTCTCGTCCCTGCGCGCCTGCCAGCCCGTGTGCGTGATAGCCGTCGTCCTCCCCTCCCCCTTCACACCCCACTTCGCCAACTCTCAGCGGCGGCGCCCCGGCCGTATATCCTCGCGGCTCGCGCTCGCTTGCTCGGCTGCTCCTTCTTTCTCCCGCGCGCAGGCAGACGTCGGCAGTAGCGCGACGAACCTCGAGCTGCGAGCCTCGCTCTCTTCCTCATCCGTATAACAATATATACTTGAATATACACACACCTGCCACCCCACCCCCCGTTCTCGTATATATACAAATAGACACGCGTGTTCGTCATCCCCCATCGCGTGGACGGCCGAATCTATCGTATACTTGTGTTGATAAAGTCAGTGGTGCGCGCGCCGGTGACTGTCCATTTATATATATATATATATATATACCAGTGGAGGAATCCTTCCGGAGGCGCAGATATATTCGATCGGTGAGTGTGCTTGATACATATATATATATATATATATGTGTTATTCTAGTATATGTGTATACTTACGTGTGTGCACACGCGGAGGACCGGCTCAGCACGGTTGAGCTGGACAAGAAGAGAAGGACGAGGGGAGGTATATAACGCGCGGAATGGCCGCCGCCACCGGCTTTTTAAATGTCCCGTGCGGCTGGGCGGCAAGGTCATCACACACACATACACGTACACGCCGAATTCGCCAAGGATTTGTACGCCCGCTCCCCTGCTTTCGGCTTTTATACGCGGGCGTGCTCTATACTAGTTATATAGATGTATAGGTACGCAGAGCTATATTATAGGTGTGCGTGCACGCGCGCGCAGTAAGCAGCAGCAGCAACACACTGGTGTTATATACCGGGCTGAGCGATCGATATTATACGCTGATATATTCTCTCTCTCTCTTTCTCTCGCGAGTGCTGGGGCGAATGTTATAGATGTATGGGCGTTAGGTACTTTGGTACAGATATAACACATGCACGACGGGAGCAGTTCGTATATATATTTAAATCTTTGAGAGTGGAGCTTCTCCTCTCGGCTGTTTGTTTATGACACGGGAAGGTGTGTCACGCGCGTAGTGTGTGGCGCTGTATAGCGTGATGCTCGGATTTAAATGATTCGGAAGCCGCGATTTCGGAGTTGAATGAGTACTTACTATTGGATGTCGAATGAGGATGAGTGTGGATGTATTGTCGTTAGTCATGGAGTTTGGTTTTTTTGTTGTTGTAATTGGGATGATGAGTCAATTTTTTGTTGTAAGGTATAATGATTGAGTTTGAATGATATGTTGTTGAACCGATGTAAATATTGATGTTCACGACAGTTTCAACTCGATATTCGTATAAATGTCCAAATAATTGATATATTGTTGAAATGTGCGTTGAAAACTGAAAAATGTGCTAAATAAAACCAAATCATTCCTATAATTTGTATTAAAACTTGTTTTCGGTGTGTAAAGAACAATTTAGTTCAGACACAGACGAAGTTCTGTAATAGAGTGCAATTTAACTTTTCATATTAATAAATTTATGAAAATGTTACTCGTAAAATTAAATGATCTAATTTTGAAATAATTTCGATCATTGAAGCAACACAATGAGCATCAACAGTGACTTTTATTAGAATCTATTTTGGAGCATTATATGTATATTAATAATATGGTTCGTTCTTGCTAAATTAAATAACATGTATAAGAGGATGTTGGAAAAACACTCTATACACTATATATACACTCCGTTGGAGATAGTTTGAAGTGCAGATTGCTTACTTTTCCGCTCTGAAAACTTCAGTAATTAAATCTGATTAAAATATCATGTATGAAATACAGACTATAATAATAAATTGCTTTATTCTTGGTTTATAATGAAAATGCGCATCTCTTTCACGAGGAATTTCATAATCACAAAATTATCACGAAAGATGCAGTTACTTTTCCGCTGCGATGAAATGTTTTGTAACTTTTAATAATGCAACATCCCGCTTCAAGTATTTATTTTGCACAAATTTAGTTTAAAAAATTTTCACGCTGAATTTAAATTTCATAATAAGTGCCAAGTATTAAAATATATTTTTAATATATATCTACTTAATTTCATATTATGTAAAGTAATATTATCAAATTTAATATTTAATATTTGTATTGATATCGAATAAGAAAATTCAATAACGTCATAATTTTCCTTTTCGAAAATATTAAATTAAAAAATTTTTGAGTAAAGTTTTTCAAAAATATACTAAAAAATATTTTTCAATGTCGATACTTTACACAGATTTTCAAGGTATCATAATTCAGTATATACCATCATATATAAAAAAACGTCCGTACAATCATACTTCAAATAACTTCATGAAGTTCCATTTTACAGTACTTTTGAAATGCTTTCATATTACAATATACTTTTGTACAGTACTATTGCAATAAGCTGTCACGAAGTTGTTGTATACAACTTTTCGTACAATGGAAGCGCGTTCGCAGAGAACTAACTTGATTCACATGACTCTCGTAATATACTCGCTTTTGAAAAGAGAAAAAGTATATAATACTAATGTCCAGCAAGTCGAAGTTTATTCGCGCTATTGTTATATACTTAAAATTTTTGCTTCTTACTTGACTACGGTGCGTATATAGCAGACAGGAATGAAACATTCTCTTTTCTTTTAATAAACATTTTAACAACCTACCAATACTGTTTCTAAGGGATAAAAATTGTACACCCGACCCACCCAAAAAATCACCTTCACCGTCCGATCTCACCATACACTACACTCGAACGATCCTCTCTACACACACACATACTACATTCTCCGCACGCATCTCCGGCGCGTCGCGCTAGAGCAATAAAAGCCTTGGCGAAATCGATTTCTAGCGGCGCGAGGGTGGAAATCTCTCTTGTGCTCTCTTACTGTACTCGAGTTTTTCCCGTGGAGGGCGCAAACTCTCGAGGGTCAGGGTCGATTCTCTACGTTGTATAAGAACGAGTGTGTGTGTATATATAGACACATACACACAGCCGCAGGCGGTGTTGTATCTCGCTAGCTGCGCTTTTCACGCGACATGCGGGGGTCGACGTCCGCTGTCTCTATCGACTCGCGCGATGCGATGACTTCTTATCGCGGCGCGTGGCACTATATACGATGATGTGCATAGTTGTGTATATGAAATGATTTTATGTTATGACGGTCATTTGTTTTGGTGTCGGATGCCAGAAGTTGAGTTAATTTTCTCACAGAAGAACAGGAGTTTCTTAAATAGATTGCTTGATATTGTTGTAATGACTATTAATTTTCAAAGTAATAATAATTACAAATGTGCCGAGCAAAGTCAAGATTGTGTAAAGAGTTAAACAGAATATATGAGTATTATTATTATTTTGAAGTATAATGTTATGTTTGCCATTGCGAAACTGCTATACTATTACAAAAGAAATTATATTCATTTTTAATTAAGGAAAAGAATAAAATCTTGATATATTCAAAAAGTATAAAGAAATGTTTATTCCTAAAATGCATGTGGTATTATCCATCATTAATTAAATTAATAATGTAAACTCAATTTAAATTAATTCTAATGGATTAGCATAAATATAATTTATATATAAATATTGTTTAAGAAAATAAAAAATGCCGTGTAATAAATTTAAAACTGAAAATTATTTTGATTAAATTCAAAATTAATTATCATACTATCGCGTAGCAAACAATTTATCAAGTAGATATAGATGTACTTATAAAAACTAAAATTTGAATACTACTAATTTCATGAACATCAAAAAACAAGACTACACTCTCATTCGACATAATTGAATCGTAAAATCGCCTTTCCATTAATAGAGATGTATATTCAACGATAGCGCTCGGAAACTCCATATTTCAGAATTTCATTTGAATTTTTTTTTTACTCTTTCCAATCAATAGCAGTGCATTCCTATATATACATATACACAGAGTCTAACCGGTTTCACGAGAGGTGAAAAAGAGACAACCGCGCGTTCACTGCCTGGCCCGTTTTGCTTACATATAAAGCAGATCATATTGATGAGAAAAAGCGTCCTATATTTACGCTCGTACGCATACGCATTTTCGTCAATCCGCGTTATTTATAGCACGAAAAAATTTTTTTTCATGAATCATCCGCTATGCCGTCTGCACCGTCGCCGTGTCGACGACTTATATACACTCTTGCGCTGCAGTATGTGCGCGGCGATCTTAATTTCATTAGTGCCGCTTGCGCGTGACTCATTTTGTCTCGAGATTGCTAATGTGCATTGCAGTTAAATCGGCTGTCGCGAATTCCTTTACTTTTCTTTAGTCTCTTTATTACTCTCCCTGTAAACTATAAATTCATCAGAACTCTGGCCAACTCGAGTGTATATATATAAAGCTATCAGACCTGCTATTATACACGAATTGGTGTGTTCATATACATCTCCCAGTTCAACCCTTTTTCCTATATACATAACAATCTGGGATCTCGAGAAATCGGCTAAACCAAAACCTCTGTTACAATTGATATGTGTATATACCACACGATAACTCGTCAGCGCACTTCCCTCGGAGACAGTGACGCTTTTGTCGCTCGTTTCTTTCGGCTATTTTTGTACATTAACGTGCGCTTCCTCGAGGGTGGCTTTTATTTTGACGTTCGCGCATATGCGCCCGTGTCAGTGACTCATTCCTCGCGTCCTTCCTTTTTTTTCTTTCTCTCCAGCTCGTCCCTCTTCGTGGAAATTTCGGCTTGTAGAAATGCAGCGAGAGCAGCATTAGGGGTAGAATAGAGAGATGCCTCAGGGTATCCGGTAGGTTTTCGTTGGTTTTCACGCGTGCGGCTTTGTGAGACGGGAAAATATTGTTTTAGTGCGTGAAGAAGAGAGAGGAAATATTAGAATGTAAATGGTATGTTGAAAGCGAGGCAAGTAAATCCGTTTTTGTATATATAACGCGGAGCTGTGCCGTTTTAGAGGAGGAAATTCCGTAATTGATAGTAAAATTCTGGAAAAGGAAAGAGATGCACGAAGTAGGCTCACTTTAATGAGTACTCAATTCCGTACGTTCTGATATTAAAATTTAATTTTTCTCTTCAAACCGGTACTATCTGGGTTATTACTTTATTTTAGAATACTTATTTTTCTGTATCTGTATACGAACGTATAAAAAATCATTTACTAAAAATTAACTACTTAGTGACTTTCTCAAATATCAATCTTTTGTTTAACTTAGAGTTCACTACAAAATACTATAACGCTATAAAATATAAAATAAAAAATAAAAAAAGCACCACTGTTTCATCTTTTATAAGTGCGCGTGGGTCGGCACACACTAATCTTCCATCATCGGTACACTTTATAACAACGACGAGCGTTACGGTCTCTCCGTGGCGGACTTTTTTTCCTCTTTCCCGTCTTACGCGCTAAGATCCTTGGTGTCGAAAAAAAAGTCAGCACCAAGTAGTAGTCCACCTGCAAAAAGCTCGGCTAGCAACACACTGCCAACGTGTAACGCATGTATATGTGTATATACATGTGTGCGCTCGTTACGCTTTTTGCCTCCTCGGCGGGCGATAAAGAACTCGGTGTTGCCGATGGGCTTTCCCCTCTTTATCTATGCATCTCGGCTTCGTTTTTTTTCTAGGAAGCTGCTCGTTCGCTTGTTACAGCGTTTCTTTTCGTTATAGCCCACGATAGACACTGAATCCTCTCATTTATATACTTTTACCGAGGTTCTCGAGAGAATTATGGATGGCCGGTGGTTAATTAAGAAATGATTATCTGGTCCGTGTTATATATATATAGTCGTATTGTTATCATGGTTGTAAAGATCGCAATATGTTTTTTGAACTGGAATCTTAAGGGGGCAAGACTGGGTTAAAGTCTAAAACAATAGAATTTAGTATATTTAGTCAGATATAATTATTTTCTTAAATCTATATAAAAAACAACTTTATACCTAAAAAATATACATAAAAAACCACATTTTAGCACCTCCCAGGCTCCTATATTTTGATTTATAAGTCTGTAATATAACCACTGGATTGAAGTATGAATTTTTGTATATCACCTCAGGGCACGTAGCACTGCTCTGGAACGCTTTGACCAAATGAATGAGAGAGTGGGGAAAATCTTGTTTATACATATTTACACAGAATAAGTGGAGCAGATTTTTGAAAAATTTGAATTCACCCATTAATATCCATCTTTCAATAATTTTTTAATGATTTTTCCAATTTTTTCACATATTTCTATATATAAAAATTAATTGAGTGTCTATTTTCGAAATCTGCTCCACTTATTCTGTGTAAATATGTATAAACAAGATTTTCCCCACTCTCTCATTCATTTGGTCAAAGCGTTCCACAGCAGTGCTACGTGCCCTGAGGTGATATACAAAAATTGATACTTCAATCCAGTGGTTATATTACAGACTTATAAATCAAAATATAGGAGCCAGGGAGGTGCTAAAATGTGGTTTTTTATGTATATTTTTGAGGTATAAAGTTGTTTTTTATATAAATTTGAGAAAATAATCATATCTGACTAATTATACTAATTTCTATTTTTTTAGACTTTAACCCAGGCTTGTCCCCTTAACTGAATTACTTAATACATGACATTCATTTCAACTATTTTCTTAATTAATCTACATGGTATATTGAACAACGTACCAAATAAAAATATACTTTAGGTATATCAAAGATTCTGGCATTTCCGACAAATATCGAAACGAGCTTTACGATCAAATCCTTCTTAATTCTCTGGGAGAACAATTTCCTCGCACCCTCAATCCTCTCTCTCTCTCTCTCTCATTCTCTCATCCTTAAAACAAATTGACGTGCTCGCCGGCGTCGAACACTGCCAAAGCAAAAAAAAAAAAACTTCCCTCATTCACGAAATCTCAGATCCGATCTGTGCGAAAAAGTGGCTGATCTTCCATCGACCTCGGACCAGAAATTCACTCCCGAGAACTGAGCGTGTAATTCCGCCGTAAGAGATTTAGCACCACCGATGGCTTATCTCTGCGCAAGTCTTGGCAGCTGCGATGCGACGCAAGCTTTTCCGTTCCCTGTTTATGTATGTGTGTATGTGTGTGTATATATGCAGGCGCTTCGTTCGTCGCGCGCGTGGTTTCGAAAGGAGAGAAAAAAGGAAAATATTACCAGACTGGCCGGCTGTTTGTTTAGGTAGGAGAAGGGAACGATAAAGCGAAGCGAGGGAAATAATCTGCTTGCGCTAGAAGTATAACGGGTTGAGAGAGGCAGGGATGAAATCTGCTTACTCTAGGCAATGGATTTTTTTTCTTTTAAGACAAATAATACTTTTTTTTTGCAGTACCGTATTGCAGAAGATATTGTGAGTTATATAGTAGAAAATTTTATCATATTTATGGTTTTTGTTTTTTTAATTAAATCAAGAATGTATTTGATTTCAGAATATTATTGAGTGTTTTCGCGATGCTTCTCCTTATTCCACGAACTTTTCTGAAAGATTATTGTACCATAATGAAATCTGATCCCATCAATACGCGTTTATTACGACGGCTGCATCAGTCATGATTGAATAATTGTATATAAAAGCACAATCGTAGCATTAATTGTGGTCCTGAATATCTATTAAATTAATGCACCTGTGCATGCAATAATATACATATATACAATATGTCCGTGTGCGCGATCATTAATGCACATACGTAATAGTATAAACGCATAAATATTCAAATACATACAAATACATTCGAAAATACAGGCGGAATGGTCGAACAATTAAACGCGTCACTGTACATACATACACATATATACATACAGTTACGTTTACGCATCGGCAAAAACCGGCCGATTAAAGCAGCTATTGCCATTTATAACGCTAAACAACGTTCATCGCGTTTTAATTGCAAATATGCAGACCAGGTGAAATATTCACTCAGTTGATAACAACAGTGTATAGATATCAACCCTCGAGACCCAGTAACCTAACTGCGTCTCTCTTTACTTCCGAGTGTATCAACCTGCTTCACTAACGATCGCGCTCGTTGCGATAAGAGCGCTATACGCGCGATGCGACGTGAGCGTATATGAACGCGAGCGATTTTAAATTGCCGTTTATTAGCCGCGGGCAGATTCATCGATTTTAATGGGCATACGTATGCGCGTGTGTGCCTATATGCGTACCGCTAATACCGATCTTATCAATGTAGGTTAGAGGATACCGCCAACGTCGCTCGCAGTCTATGTATCGCGTGGGGGGGGATTTGTTTAATGACGAGCTTGGTAAAGCGTATGTATGTACCTACTGTATATATACATGTGGCGGAGAGATTGTCGACGACCGATATAATTGAAATGCTGTGGTGTTGCCGTTTTTTTACGAATTTTTTTTGTTTACTTTGAGAGGAATGCTGAGGGTGGTCAGTTACTAATTTTTGTTGTATGATAAAGAGATTCTTTCAACTGGATACTTGGTATTGTATAATATATGTGCAAAAACAAATCGTCTCAATTCTGATATTGTATTGTATATGTGAAAATTTGAATAACTGTTTCAATTTCTAATCGATTTTCGTAAGACTTGGTATGCAATCGATTTTTTACGTTTGTAAATTATTGCATATTTTGATAAATAATTGGCTCGTATCAGTTATGACATGAAAACTAGTAAAAAGACTACTCAATGCACTTTAATGTTCTTTTTAACAACGATAAAATTCTTAAATTAATCAAATGCGATTATGTTGCTGTTACGTAAACCTATGAAATAGACAAATAATGGTGGAAAAGAGTTTCATCATATTTTCTACCTTTTTGGTCATTTCACATACATGATTTGCCTAATAAGGTTATATCAGCTGTATCAAATCTTCCAAATATACCACGCTAAATCAAAATTATTGACTTGTACTACAGATTGAATTACAATCACAAAAATAACCATCCACAATAGCCCCACATTCAGTTGACCAATACTATCATGCTAATGCACAATAACTACACAAAGTTTATGCAAGTACTACAATAACCAAACAAAACCAAACATTTTCTCGACCAGAAATAAAACTACCGCCGTTCTAAAAAAAAAAAAAAATAGTTCCGCAACTCTATATCTTAGAAACAAAAACATCTCCCACCGCATTGAACAACTTCGAAAGCGTTGCTTCCGCAAATAGCCATTCAAATGGAAATCGCATAGACACATACACAGAGACTACACCCGTCATTCCATTCCACGAGCAATCGTAAAACGCGCGCCGTCGCGGCCGCTGGAAAAATAAAGGGACGTGAAATTTTTTTCCCCCGCGTACAAACTTTTAATCGATTTCGAATGATATTGTGTTTTCTCTTCCATCCCTGCACGATGCATCTTCTCACTTGACCGCGAACGAAGGGAAAGAAAAAGCTCTGTTGGAGAAAAAATTGCCGCTACACCAAGCAGTGAAAAACTTGGACGAATCCAATTTCCACAGTTCTCGTTTATTGTGCTGAAGTGGCGGACGCGCGCGTACGTCTTTTCTCTCCCTCTCCCATCCTTGCACACTTTTGTTGTCTTTTGATGCGAGGAGGATGAAATCTTTCGTCTTCTAGTAAACTTTTCGAATTACCATTCCAACCGGCCGATTCGCACCGCTCGAATATTTCTCGTGACCGTACTGTTGGCGAGTCAAGGTGGACGGTGGTTTCTGATTTTTGCGAATTTTGGTATTCGTCTCTGTGGGAAGAAAGAATTTCGACCTTCGGTTTCGGATGTATGAGAAAAGTTAGGTTCAATCTGTATACTTCGGGATAAAATGTATACTTGGATTGCTTTTATTTTGGGAAAATGATTTGCTTGTGATTCTTTGAATGTGAGTAAAGAAAACTTGTGGTTATTGAAACTAAAGAATATATTATCTTCTACCAATAACAAACGCAGCTCGTTATGTCAGTTAATAATTTTATTACCATTAATAATATCACAAGCATTTACATATTACCAATAGAACTAAACAAACAAAACAAAAATAAAATACTCTACTCACATCTATTTTTAGAACAGCAATCAAGCCTCGTAACAATCGCCACATCCATCACCTTGATGAACGTCTTCATTATCAAAAGACCCTTTCCAATAGCAAACACACTTCCCGATACTAAAAGTCTAAAAAAAATATATATCGATTCGCGCGCTTGTACACACATACACACATACGCCTGGAGACAATACTCGTGCCGTACGGCATTAGCCATTCGCGTTTGATTCGCGTGCCAAAACGCCGTCCCAAGGGGGAAAGAGGAGGAGATACGCCTCGTCGGTAATTTGGCATCGAGGGCGAAGAGCCAGCACGTTCCCGATAGTTTTCCTCGTCTTTTTCTTTTTTTTCTTTTTTATTTTTCGTCGGCCTCGGCTTCGGTGACTGGCTCGCTTCAAAAGTACGTTCGGAAGAGTGAATTACGAGCCAGCGGGCTAATGGAAATGCGCACGGAAAAATGACCTCCGGGCGCACAAGCGAGCGAATCAAGTTGAATTATATATGCGCGGATGAGGGGAAAGGGGGTGGAAAAGATGTATTATATGCGACGAGAAGCTCTCGGCGGTTCTCGACGAGTTCGGTTCTGTGCATGAGGTGCAGGAGAGTCGAGATGGGAATGATGGTCATTCGTGGTCTGAAGTTCATTTGAGTTGATAATTTTAGAACGGAGTAAATTAGTCGTTTTTGTTATTAGTTTTATTCTTGTTCGGATATTTGAACTTTTTCTGTTTTATTATTAAACGTTGTTCTCAGACGGACCTTTTTTATTTTTGATCAGGTTTCTCTGTAAAAAATGTTAAAATAATGAAAATCCATCTCTTGGTATATGTTCTTTTGTTTTGTATTTTAAAAGTATTTTATTCAAAGTTAAGTACGAAACATGAACTACCAAAAGTAATTAGTTTTTATCATCTCCGAAATTTGTAGCAATAAATTTTGGCAATAGTTTGTAATAAATTACATGATTTTTTTTTTCTAATAAAATATAACTAACGAACGTTGCGCTTTTAGTTTCAAATTTTAGTCTTATGTGAAATATGATATACATGTGGTCCTTTTTGATGAAGTTTACTCTCGTTGACATGCTTGCATCTGTTGAACCTGAGCTGTGCCGTAATATTTCACAATAAAGGAAGTGTGTTCGACAATTTTGAAACAGGCAGATATTCAAAATCAAAGTTGCGCGCGAATTATTAATATAAATAACGTAAAATTAGTAATTGTTTATTAAAAATAATTTAGAATTTCAATAAAAAATTTAAATATATAATTTAAAAACATTGAGCTGATAACTACAAGTCCTATTAATCTGCTGAAAAGGAAATCCTCAAAGATAACAGATTGTTTACATAAATAAATTTAATGGCTCTTAAGCCGGAAAATATCATTTTGAGATATAATATTTTCGTGTAAGATTTCGCTCTCGACTGATGGAAAAATCGAACATGCACTTCTTTTTTTACGTCATCTTTTTATGCGGGCTAAAAAGAGGTTAATATACTCAGATAAAATTTAAAATTTCTCGGTAAATATCTTCTTCTTTTATAACATTCTTTTATATAGGGAATTATTAAGGCTATTTTGTGAGCAAATAAATGAAAAAGTTCGCAAATACAATGTAAAATTAAAGGTAATTTCAAAGAAACCGCAAGTGACGAATAAATTTAATTAAAATATTCGAGTATTTTTTATTTATCATAAAGATTATAACAAAAATTATAATTTCTGGATTAAATGTAATGAACTATTTGTTAGAATGAATAAGATAATAAAAACTGACTTCAACTTAATTAAATAACTGTAGAAGTTTAATGCGCGAATAACGTAGTTTTTTAGACAAGTGAAATAGAGAGTTGCGCAAGTGAGACTATGGGAGCGTATTTTCCAGAACGTTTTGACTTTCATTTGTCGGAAATTCTCGGATGTAATTAACTCGGTGCTTCTGCGGTCAGTTGAATACCGGCTTGCTATTAAACTCATCAAATAAACTATCTAATTAATCGCGCATTATAAAAAGCCCCGTAGCCATTATCTGCGTCGGAATTACGATTTGTGTGATTAGAAATATCGTTTGTTTAGCCCGATTCTGCCGTGACTTTTAGTGATGCGTAAAAGCGAATTAGAAATTAGAAGGAAATCGTATTTTAAAATTAACATTAAGTAAAAATAATAATTACAAACTTTTTTTAAGCATTGTTCTGAAAAAATTTATTGCAGATGTAGAATCTTTTCAAAAACACAATAAAAACAGTTATTTTTTTATCATATCTTTTTCTGTTGTTAGTTCATGTAAAAGATACGTGTATACTTCATAGGCTAATTTCGTTTGAGACCCTGTGGAAGTTTTGACATAAAAAATGTATTTATGCTTCAAATAAATTTTAATGCATTCAGTATAATGTCAATATTCTCCTAAATACAATTTCAGCTTTATCAGCAATAAAATGTTAATTTTACGTGCCTTTGCTAGAAAAAATTTGATAAAATTCTTTTATGAATTTATTCGTAAAATTACGTTAAACGAGATAAATTTTCATATGCTTTAATTCGTCCTTTATATTTTAAATCTTTACTCTCACAACATAATTGACTTTAATTAGATTCATAAATTTCACACATTTCGACAGAAATCGCATAATAACCGCGCGAACGTTTGTGCATATAATAGCGACGATTTAGCGTCGTTACCGTAATATGGTATTGGTTAATTAAATTCCTTTAGTGACCGAGTAACATTATCAACGATCGCTATTGGAATACGTAATTACAAGATTTTGGGAAGAGGAATACTGTGATTTTGTATTAAAAATAAACACTTGCCAATAGAAGCTTGCGTGTTCCGTCGGATTCTATCAATTATTAAATCATAAGCCTGGTGCACAAGTAATACACTTGTAGATTTGCTTTAATCATATTCAATTTAAAGAAAGTATTCTATTTCTGTTTAATATTTTAGACGTTAGACATTGTCATATGTGGAATGCTAACATAATTAAAAAAAATGTCTCAACTTTTTATGTTACTGTGCAGAATAGTTGAGATATTTTTGAAAATAACCAATCATTTTTTCTGCGAACGAAAGCGACTCGTTGAAAAGACAAGTATAGGCATCAGTACTTCAAATTTGAGAGCATCCGTAGCGAAAACGAAAAGTGCCGCGGTCGATTTTCAACTGAGACATGCCATGCCGTTTTTGTATCGAGTACGAAACTTTATTGCATTGCAGAATATTCTCCAAATAAAGTCAGATTTATTAAATTTTTTTAGTTGACTAACACTGAATTATTTTCGTAATTATTTTATTCAAATTAAATTCTACATTACAAAACAAAAATTTTATAAAATTATGTTCTAAGTCATTTCAAAAAAATTTTCTCATATACACACATTACTTATTTTAAAAAGCCACAACCTACGAGGAAAACTTGCACACCAATCAACAGTCCTTTACTCAGTTCTTCAGTAACCTACCCTACGTAGTGCACCAACTACTATCCCCCCCCGTAACTACCTCTAAACCCTTCCTCGCTAAGAAAACTCGCCATCGGAAGCTATCGAATCTCTCTCTCTCTCTCTCTCTCTCTCTCTCTCTCTCTCTCTCTCTACTCACGAGGGCGCACAGGAGGGCCGAGCAATTTGCGTAGCTGTACGCGGACCAATCGACGCCGCCCCCGCGCAACTTTGCACAATTCGCTCGCAGCGGAACTCGTAAACAAAAGCGGAACTCGAAAACCGCAATTCCCGAACGTTCGAAGGAGAGCGAGCAGGGTGGGAGTCGTTAAATGCGTTATATCCTGGACCGTGCGCGTCCCCTTCCCCCCTCCCCCTTCTCTCTCTCTCTCTCTCTCGCTTTTCATGTGTATGCCCGTGAGAAATCGAGCCGTTTTGTTCCGCGAAATTATGAACTGGTGTATAGTTGAGGGAGAGTGGGAGTATGGGCCTGTGTGCATATGTGAGATAGTTTAAATTGGCGACGTTTATTAGGCGTGTTGGTAATATGCCCTACTGGCGATGTGTCTTGCGAAGGTGCGTAGTTGATTTTAAGGGGGTTATGCGGTATGAGTTAGATTTTGAATTTTATTTAATGTTACAATAATAATAAAAAATTTATAAGGTATAGATTTGATGTGGAATTGATTCTGTGAAAATAGACCGTTGATGGTTAAATAGAGATAAAAGTTTAGCTAAATAAAATTAGTCTATAACTATACGCATTGTAACTAATTTCAGTTAATAAATTTGTTATGTGTACAAATGGTTTATACGAAGAATCTATGTCAAGATTATAGCTAAATAATAAACTATCGTTTTAATTAAATGGAAATAAAATATATAGATGAGTGACTCACTTTTATTGTCAAAGTATGTTTCTCTTTACAAAGTAGCTTTCCACATAGCGTTAAGTGGAATGGGTGTGTAGTCAGGCAGATACATCTTATTGACTACCTGTATACTTTTATGATGTATATTAGTGTTCTTTACTTTTTATGGCTTCAAACTTATTTTATGACAGCTTGACAAGCAGGCTATGAAATCTTTCAAATAATACATTTTAACATATTGATATTAAAAGCATAATGATAGAACGCAAATTGTCTGACTTTTATTATTTTGACGGTGAGAAATTTTATAAAAATTATGTAAATCATATTTAATATGTTTTATTTAGAAAGATCACAATATCAAAAGTATTTGTATAGTCTAATAATATTTTATACATTCTACTAATTCGAGTGAATGGTTGAAAAAATAATGTGAATAAATATCAAGATTGCATTTAATAACTGTAAAAGAACAACTAATATATTTCGCAAAATCTTTATTATATCAAAGTTTAAAAAAATTACGATCATACTACCGCGATAGTCTATCAAGCAACCGTCCATCAAACTGCGAACGATGTCATCTACAAAATTAAGATATGCACTACGCGTCTTTATCACAGAGAAACTTTTAATAATGAAGTTATGCGTTCGTTTCAATTATCAAGTATTTTACGATAAATCAAATATTAATTTGCTTTTATATCACAAAACTATAAATAAAAATTATTTTCTAACTTTAATAACAGTTTACCTATCTAAAAAAGTTTCAGGAAAAAAATTAAGTTAATTTTTGTGAAAACTCTTCTTTTTTTAATTTGAATGTAATAAAAAATTAGGTTTGGAAAATCTAAATCCCCACAAATTGTTAGTGTTTTGTTTTTATAGATTTTCATAATTTTTTCTCTTATTTCAACTCTTATAATAACATCAAGAACCGAAGCACAAAGGCAAACAATTCAATAAATAAGGTTTAATATAACTAAGTCTAATATATTATATTATATTGGTTATTATTAATTTTATTTTGGAGATCATAATTCAATTGCGAGTTAGAAATTCGACTACTCTTAACAACAAATGAGCGTGAAAATAAGCTCAGCTCAATATTAGTGCCTCCGAATGACGCGTGCATCGTCAAATACAAGAACCAAATCGATCCTTCCTGTAATAGTCGAACCTATCACATTCGTTGACATTCAGATTGTTTCCCAAATTGGACGAGCCGAAAATATACTTTAGTCTGTTCCAATGGATCGAAAAATGAATAGGATACTCTATTTGAGTAGTTCTATATCTCACATTGTTTATGTGAAATTAACTTTGAAGCATTCGTACATATTTACGACTACTCGAAAAAGATTTTTAGTCTGCACCGTTTAATAATTCTAATGCTATTGGTTATGTTTGGGTTGACTATTAGTTGAAATATTGCACGCTAAAATTGTTGACGGTCTTTTTAAAATTTAAAAAAATTTAATTTAAAAAAAAAATGATAGTCGAATACGGTTTTTCAAGAGTAGCACTCATATATCAACGTCACAACCTCGAGAACAGTAATGAATTGACTTTACAATTAAATTTTAATTTGTTCTAAATGTTATTCTGATCTTTCTAAAAAAAAATCACATTTCAACCGAATAACAGGCATTGTTAATTTAATTAGAATATATATTTTTATCAAATTAATTTCGTATATTTTACAAAACCTATTGTCACTCAAATTTCCATTACCTAAAACTTTTTGAAAAAGTCTGGAGTGTATGAACAAAAGCATCTATTTTCGCTATAAACTAGTTCTAGGTACAAGAAAATCTATAATACGTATCACATTTCAAAATAAAAAGCGTTCATTCAATTTCAATGCAGGGAAAAAATATCAGCAGAGTAGCAGCAGCAGTGCATCCCTCGAGCGTCGTTCCTTTGCCCTCAGTCTCTATACCGTAAACAGCATCGTCATCTTTCCTCGCGAATAAAACCGATCAGTCGTGTAACATCTCTTCGTGTCCCTTGTCGCCTCTCACTCTCTCTCTCTCTCTCTCTCTCTCTCTCTCTCTCTCTCTCTCTCTCTCTCTCTCTCTCTCTCTCTCTCCCTCTC
>JAYJLV010000056.1:7018286-7028380 GCA_036873485.1 Torymus texanus
CACACACACACACACACACACACACACACACACACACACACACACACACACACACACACACACACACACACACAATAAAAAAGGTAGTTCAGGTGTGGGTGCGCTACTGTTTGGGTTAGTAGATGACGTTAATTGGGTAATAATTTGCTAATGCGGTGTATTATTTTATTTGTATTGTTCATCAATGAAATAACAATTCAGGTTTGATGACGAAACAATTATATTTTAGGTAAAGTTACATTATGTACAAAAAAAACTGCTATCTTTTTTATTGTCAGAATTCTTTTGCGTATATATGTAATAATGTAAGAAAGAGTTGTTGGAGGCGGGATTTACAGGGAAATGTAGGGAGGTATATATCAAAGCCAAAGAATAAAACGATTCTTTTTTAACAAGACATTTAATATTCGTTTAATATCCGTAAGCTCAGCAGAATCAACAGTTGCGCGGGACAGATGTTACAATAATTTATTTTGTTTACTTTTTTTTTTCTTTAATGTCAGTTTTTTTTTTCATGCGAGTATCTTAACATCCGCGGGAACTTACAATTCTAAAATAGTAAATGGTCACCTATCCATCGATTCGCGCCACTCCCTATCCGCACGTTGACTGTTGAACAGTAATTACATGTCCCACACGTTTTATTTAATCATTCTTCATTCTTCATTCGTATGTATATATAAACCAGGCTCGTTTCATTTTCATTATTTTTTTTTTTCCTTTTTTTCTTTACTCATAATTCGCGACTACGTACATACGAAAAAGGTAGGTAGCAGTAGCGACAGGCGTGTGTTTTGGTGTGTATAATAATCTTGTCTCTTATTTTTTTTTCTCATCTTCATTTTTTCTTTTTTTTATTTTTCTAAATCTGAGAGGGGAATTTTTCTTTTGTCGTCGGTAAAAAATCTTTGATTTGACACTGCTCGCTAAAAAGGATTATCGTCCCTCTGACACACGCGCGTTTTCTCTCGACTCTGAGATCCCCTTACTACGGCGCATTGTGCGCGCGATATAACGAGCCACGCGATCGTCGCGTCGCTCGATCGCACGCAACTAGCGCTTTGGCTCGGCGTCTTATTTTTTTTTTCTTTAAATTATGCGATTGAATGTACAATTTTTTTTATGTCTTTTATACTTTCCCAATAAATCGGAGGAAACAATTATTTATCGTTATATCGTCGTCGTTACAATCGAACGTTCAATTCACGGCTAAAAATTAATCGAACTGTACGTAAGGTACAAACAGACGGCAGTCCCAGTCGAACCACATACGGCCACACGTTCGAGCATATATCGCGCTACAAACGAAGAAATTCCGAAACAATCTTTTCTGTCTTATTTCTTTATTTATTTATCTTTTTTTTTGTTCTCATGTTCTCGCTTTCGAATTGTTGGTAAAATTCAACAAATTTCATTTCATGCGGTGCATATATAATATATTATAACGCTGCGATCGCTGAGTTCATCGTTAGTCGACCGAACTAAAAAGCAGTTGTCTGTGTCGCGCTGAACATGTAATTAAAAAATCCGACAGCTTAAAAAGAGCCTAGGCATTTATGTATATACATATACATATAGAGGTTCAGATTATAGATAATATTATGTATGTATCGATGCCAGTCTGTGTACACGTACTCTTTACATGTATATATATTTATAATAATATCTATGCATGATGCGGGACAAGTAGGTACTGAATGTAAAAAGGAACCCAGCGGCATTAAAACACTTCTCTCTCTCTCTCTCTCTCTCTCTCTCACTCTCTCTCTCTCTCTCTCTCTCAATTTATCCGATTGTTTCCGTTATCAATCGACACCACGCAGTGAAAAAACCATGCGTACACCACAATCCGCCTGCGTACGCTCATGTAACTTGCAATAGAATCTTCAAAAATTGGAAAACTTATGCGCGCTCAGAGGTGTCGATTGAGAACCGAGTCGTCGTCGTCGTTCTCGTCATGATCATCATTATCATCATTATCATCATCATCATCATCATCGCCACAATCGTCATCGTCTTTTCGTATATTTAATTTATATAAAATAAAAACAAAGAGAGAGTTAGAGTATCCGTTGGACCTTTTCCCGATTACGCGGGAAACCGTGACGTGACAAAACTCGACGATCATCGTCGCCATCGTCTCTGCACCTGAGCCTCTCTCCGGACAAAAATGAGCGAGCAAGAGGGGCCGAGAGGAAAAAAAATGATTCGAAACGTAATAAAAAAAAAAAAAAAAAATAAATAAAAAAAATAAAAGACAATAAATTAAAAACTTCTGCGTGCGCACGCGCGTTCATCTAAATAGCTTGCATGATTGGTCAAAGGATTAAAAATAATAATTATAATAAAAATAATAATAATAATAAAAAAGACGCTTCGGTATAGCTGCCTAAGAGCTGTGATTACCAGCTTATAGTTTGTTTCTCTCTTTCTCTCTCTTTCTTGCGAAATTATGCCATCATCTTACATTTAATAATAATTTGTGCACTAGCAGCAATTGGAGAGCGCAGTTCGGAGGAGCAATCCTGATGTTTGTTAAAACTTCTCTTTTTTTTCACATAATAATATATTTCCTCATTGCATTTAAAAACGACTTACAAAATACGGAAATAATAATATAATAATAATAATAATAAAAATAATAATAAAACGAACTAAACGAATAAGTTAAAATAATTTATAATACGACAGATATTCAAATTTTTTTTTTAATAAAAATCGGACTCGATTTGCTCCCTCCGTCTCTACGGTATAATCACACGCACGTATCTCTTTATATATCTCCCTGTCGTCGGCGTCGTCTCATTTCACATGATCATCATCTTCATTCTCCGCGCCATTTCTTCATGATCCGAGTAAATCTTCGCTACTCCGCGACCGCAAAGTTTTTCTTCTTTCTTTCTTTTCATTTCATTTCTTTTCTTTTCTTTTCTTTTTTTTTTATTCACGCTAGAATCGTTTATAATAGTATATATATTTACAAGAATTTCTCCCCTCGAAAGAATCGCAATAAAATTCGCGCGCTCGTCGGCTCGCAATATGTAACTCTATATGAGCGCGAGTCGCTTCCCATATCATCGCCATCGTCTCCTTCGTCTTCGTCATTGTCGCCATCTTCTTCATCACTATACGAGAGCAAGAGCCAATAATTCGTCGTGCCTTCTATTCGCCTCATTCCATTCTGAACGACATCCATTATTATCATCGCTGCGACGACGCGCGTGCGCTGTACGTAACTGAGGGAGATCATAAACCAGGAACCGCTTGTCGTTGATTTTTCCTCCCTCACGCACGCATATATGCACACACATCATCGTGCTAATCTTCTCACGTCGTAGTCGTCGTCGTCTCTGTCGTCGTCTAGTAACCACAATAGTAAAAGCACTTAAGCTATTATAGATAGCTACTATTTATCTGTATCCTCTGTATATCTACAATATATTTTCAATAGACTTCGTTCTCTTGATTCTTTCGCCATCGACGTCGTCATAGTGGTCGTCGTCCTCCTCATAATCACGAAAGCCATGTTACATGCCTTTCATGTCGTCTTGCATTGCTCAAGGGAGAATGCACAGAGTTTCTCCCCTCAGTACACAAATACACGACACAGAAGGCCGAGACGCGTGTCTTTGTGGTTGTTGTTGTCGTCTTTGTAATAGTCGTCGTGGTAGTCGTCGTCGTCTCTCGGCGAGAGGCGCTCGAGAAAGGAGGCGCTGAAGGGCGGGGCTCCGTTACTGGAGTACGCAACACTTGCACTTGGGCTTTTTCTTCAGGGTGACGTGTTCCACCTGCGAGGCGTCGCCCGGGCCTGCTGCCGTCACTCGGCCAACCTCCACTGTGGCCGTATTCTGAAATGATTAAAATAAGCTCGTTAGTCGTCGATATATATATGTATGTGTGTATCAGATTATTCTCGCTAAGATAAAGGGATCTATCTCGATTTATATAACGACAGCGATGAAATATTAATAGGCTTCAGTAGTATATTTATGTAAGTCTGTCTGATGCGTGGTTCAGCGGAAAAATTTCTTCTAATTATATACTTTAATAAACAGAATCTTTTTAAAGAAAAATCAATATTTTTTCATATATTTCTACAGTGCCACCTTCGTTTCACAGATAATACTTTACATTGATTTTTACACCCTATACAAAATCGATCACTGATCACGTGAGTTTTAAATTCTTAACGTGATAACGTCTATATAAGATTCCTTTAAAAATTAAAGTGACTTGCATCTTGCAGATCACTCCACTGAAGCATTTCCAATACCCTCTAAATGTCGTGGAGAAAAGTGACGTGAGTGAGAGGCTATACCCTCGATAAATCATAAAACTAAGAATATACATCGCGCTATATCATCAACTCGAATCGAGTACGTGGAAAATCCTTTCAAATCATGACTCTGGAAACCTACTATTACTACGGTCCGTATCATCCATAAAGGTCGATTGAAAAGACTCTCTCTCTCTCTCTCTCTCGTGTATATAGTGTAAGGGTGTGTCCTTCGCGCTCCGAACGTGAAAAATCGAATTGCGTCATCGTGACACCGTGAGCACACATATATATAGATATACAATCGTCACGTCCTCGACCTCTACATTTCAACTTTTGCAACGTCACTCGTTCGGTAGTAAAAAAAAGAGCAGTATTATGTATATATATATATATATATAACCTTTTCGTTAACAGGCTGCTGATTGTTGGAAGGCTTGATCGGCGTGCTATGGGCGTTGCCGTTACCCTGACTGAGTCGTGGCGATGCCGAGCTCGTGTTGTGCAGGTTATTCGTCGCGTCAAGAAGAGGCGATGAGCTTGAATCGTGTTGGTCCTGTCCGTTACCTTTACTACCAGGTAATGCAGGCGCGGTCTGTCCAGGCGTCGGCGTTATTGGCTTGCCACCTTTTATCAGCTCGACGATCTCGTCAGCTTCGCGCGACAGGTCGCCGTCTGGCCTAAACGGATTGTCCCAGCCGCTGTCCGTGCTGCAATTTCGTATAATATATGAATTAATAATAATTTATTATTTGTGGTTACATAGAAAGTATATTTTGGTCAAGGAATTAATTTTCTTTTTTTTTCAATTATTGAGGTTTAGGTGAAAACAATATATAGTGAATTGGTCATCTCGAAAATAGACTTAGTTGTATTCATATATGTTAACTTATGTAAACGGGGAAAAAAACTGAAAGTACGACAAGTTTAAATTATTCGTTGTAGCTAGATAATACCGGTTTTTATCGCATATAAAAAAGACAAAAGGTAATTTGTCTCCTAAAAATATCCTGAAAAATTGAACAAGTATGACAGTATATATCAGCTATTTCTTAAACCACCTAATAAACTATTTATAATACGCTATATTCATTACTCTCTTTGAATTTCAAACCGTGTTTACTAATACTTTAGACCTACACACGTATACGCACATAACACCCAGCAACTTCATAAAACAAGTTTGCGCCTTAAACGTTCTTTTACTATGCAAATGCATCATCCGTACTATATAAAGCATTCCCCCTCATTTAAGCCTGCATTGAAAAGGGTTTATAAACGCATTCAGAAAAGACTCCGAGATTGTCTTTTATATCTATACACACACACACACTATATAAATATATATGAATGGCGCACGCGTTGATTCTTCGCGCGGGGAGAAATTTTGCAATAGACATCATGAACTTATATACGCGCAATGCAATTGACATCATCGTGAGTCGCGGAAACGCAATGAATAGGACGTTTACACGCAATGAACCGTGAACAGTAGCAACACATACCGGACGACCGCACGTATGTATATATACGCGGCACTCCTTGTATAATGTATTATATACGTATATATATATATATCCTATATGACACTGACTTTTAACGCGCTGTGACATTGAATCGAGTCTAATTACCGGCGCGCACGATGCGGCAATAAAGATCAACCCAACGCGATATACAACCATTATTGTTTACACTTTTCGCGCGGGTTTATCTTCTTTTTTTATTCTCTAAAAAACAAGCTCTGATGTCACGCGCCTACGAGTCGAGGTATATACAATGCGTTTCCTCGTTACCATACGTATGTACGTGTGTGTATGTGCATATACAAAGATCGCAATTGCAATTAGGCACTACGAGTACAAAAGAGAGAAAGATACACACGGCTTGAGATTTGCATTATATATACTCAACGCAGGACGTGAGCGTAACCGATAAATATATATAAAGTTGCGCAGGTGTGTGTGTGCACGCGCAGTGCATGTTTAAAAGATCTTACTCCACTTGGCCGACTTCGTTAGCCGAAAACACAAAGTTAAATTGCCATGATTTGCTATAATATAAAAAGTATCTCCATCACTATCGTCGTATATCCTATTCGAAAGCTCCATAAAAGTAGTTCCTGATATAACAGAGATGAGGTGACTCGAACCCATCATATATATATATATATATATATATATATACACACACACATACATATAGAGACTGTAAGCTGCTGTGAAACGGTGTTGATGTACTTTTAATGCAGCCTCCACGAGGATTTTACGATAGACAGTGCGGGGGGGATACTTATACTTATATAATATAGGCACATCGGTTATAATCTCAGCGAGTGCGAAGTCGTCAAGAAACCTATAATATGCTATATAATGCACTAAATACACATACATACGTCGTTTATATATTCCTGTCGTGTTACGTCAGTCGTCACTTTTAGCTGTGGAGCGCGCGTTCGTTGCTATCGTTTGTTTAGCGTAGAAAAAAAGAACCAAGCATCACATGTAACACCTTTATAGCTAACCGGCTCGCGCTTCATTATCCAAACCTTGTGCGCATTTCTCGAAGCGTTCATCTAGATAGAGATGTGAGCTTTTACATACGGTGTACTGAACCTTTTGCTTCTTATTTCTATTGGCAAGTTGTTTTGAAATTTCTGCCTATATATTGTATAGTCGCGCGTGTATGTGCATATAAATATATATATTAGGTTCACGATTGCGAAAGCCGGCGTATACAACTTTTTTTCTGTTTCTGTATATATATAGTGGGTGATGAGTCATCCCGAGCTGTTTGGGTGCAAATAACGCAATGTTTGTTCGTTGATACTTATATATATTAGGGGAGTCGCTTTTCAAGTTCGGCCAGAATCTAATTTTAAAAGCAAAACAAAACCGTAGGTGCGTGCGTAAATGTGTGTGTGTGTATATATATACATGTTTATATTACAACACACACACACACATACACACACACACACACACACACACACACACACACACACACCAAATGCTTCACGAACGATATTTATAGAGTGCATTAGCAAAAGTTCGAGGTAATAGCCAGAGGGTTTAACATCCCTTGGGAGGTCGCCGAGTTCGTGTTATCAGTGATAGAGGAAATAGCAAATCGTGGGTCATGTCCGGAACACTCGTGAGTCCTTCGGAAACGCGAGAAAGTGGCCATTTCAGTACCTTGCGTTCATTTACCATCTATATATATATACTATAGCTATATAGACGTATAAGTTTCGCATGTCCATGTCATACAACGTATATAGCGTTTGTTTCTCGAAAAATCAAAAAAAGCACACGCTAACCAATCATATATGTACGTATATATAGATATACGTATGTAAAAGAACGAAGATGGAAGGAGAAATGAGCATGGCGGGGCGGGTGAGTATAGTATTTGGACGTGAGCCAAGACGACTAATAAAGTTTTAACGCGCTGCAGCTGGGTTAAGGTAAAAGTATTACGAAATAAAGAAGCGCTGCTGCGCCTCTCGTGCTCTTTCTATATACGCGCGCTATATACATTCGAACTCGTAGCAGCTCTCTGCTTTGTTGGCGGTGAAGCTTGCGCAAGCTCGTGTGTTTTCACTCGTCGCGCCTATATACAACGTAGATTCTCTTCCAAAACGAAAAGAAAAAATAGAAAGAAAAAAACAGACTACTCGCAGTCAAGGCCAATGTTGCGTGAATTTAGACAAAAAAAGAAAAGAATAAATGATACCTATAGTCTACTTTGATTTGCAAGCTCGTATATAATTATATATATATACAGATTGCCAACAGTTGGCTCGAAAGAATTAGTTATATATATATATATATATATGTTCTCGGAAGAGGATTAAAGTCGCGAGTGTATACTATACGTATATAGTAATCGAAGCTATACGTGCAAGAGAGGTTATAGGCCGATGACATAGAACAGCAACGCGCGAGTGCGCGCGCCGTATGTATACTATTGTGTATAGGGCTATATACTCCGACGTAACCGCGAGAATATATAGAAGATATGCCAACTCTAGGTACTTCACCTCTGACGTCGCGATCTGCGCTGCAACACGTATTATAATAGCGGGGTATAGTTGAGTGTCATCGTCGTCGTCGTCGATAACGTATATATATATATATGTATATAGTCACGACGACCTTTTGGCTCAGACACGCGTATATATAGTGCATGAGGGTGATGTAAGGGTTGCCGGTGTAAAACTCGGTCCTAAACGTTGCGATCGTTCTCATTTTCGATTTATAAAAGTGTATAGCTATATAGTGTATATATATGAGATGATAAGGTGGCTATATACTGATAAAGCGCGCCCTTTATCGAGGTCACGCGCAATCTATAATAAACGCATTTTCTCGTATACATATACCTTGCGACCTACATATACACCTCTTCCGTTTCCCGAAAAAAAAAAGAAAAGAAATCCTCGAGACGACAAACTATATACATATATAGCAAGACGATGCTGCTGCTGCACGAATTTCCTCGGAAATCTCTCAAAAGTCCATTGTCTTGTTATATACCTTATGCCGGTCGCTTCTATATACGCGTATATATGTAGGTTAGCAAGGTTATATACATATCGTCTCTCTCTCTCTTTCTCGTTCGCTGCATGCAGCCTAAACTATAAGCGTGTGATATATATGTGTGTGCACGCGATTTGGAACAAGAGGCAATCCCAAGAGAGAAAGAGAGAGAGAGAGAGAGAGAGAGAGGCAGTATCAGCACGAAAAAGAGGAAAAAAAGAACAGCAAACGTATATATACATATATAAGCAACGCGAGAGGGTAAAGCTCGCCGTGTCGAACAGGTCGATAAATGCAGTAGTAGTAGCAGCAGCAGCAGCTATCGTTGTATATAGACGAGAGTTCGACCGGCTGCTGCTACTGTATAATATACGCCGACGAAGAGTGTAGCTTCTGTTTTATGGGAAGAGAGAAAGAAAGAGGAAAAAAAATGTTTTGTATGGTATATATAGGTCAGACCGATAATATACAGCGCGGTGCGCGTTTATCGTCAACCGCGAAGGGGAGGATAAAATACGATTGAATATTGGATTAATTAGGATCGGTGCCCCGATCGTAAAGCTCAATGCGGATATCGGAGTTGATAAGGAGCGCGTGATGGGTATATATATATATATATATACAGAGATAAACACGGTTTATTACAGATGTGCATAACTATATATATAGCTTTTGATCGAGGAGAAAAGAGTATTCGTTATAACTGCATCACTAATGTGATACGCCCCATGCGGAAGAAAACAATGTAAGGTAGAGGTCGATATATTATTTTCTTCGCGACGAACGAGCTTTCTGCAAAGCGGGCGTACGATATACCATATGTATAATATGTATGTGTGTGTATATATATATATATATATATATATAATGGTAGCGATCGAGGAGAACGCGCGGGCGGTGACGAAATTCTCTACCTCGTATTAACGTCTCCTCCTCCATCTTTGGGCACTTTGATCACGTAGTACACGTGACCGCCGTGAGTCGTCGTCATCGTGGTGCCTCGTCCGCAACTTTACCGCGCACCGTTTCTTTCGTCGTTGCTCAAACTTCTTCTTCTTCTTCTTCCGTTGCTCTCATTCGCCGTTGTAACGGCTAGCGATGATAGCACGTAGCATGGTCGTCACACTGGCACGTTAACTTTTTTCACTGTGTGTATATATATATATATTTTAAAGAACTATTGTTGCACTGTGTGTGTGTGTGTGTGTATAAATATCCATACACGTTATTTCCGGGAATATCACCCTGTATATTGATTGTATATAAGCGTTATTTCCGGG
>JAYJLV010000056.1:7028480-7042863 GCA_036873485.1 Torymus texanus
TATATATACACACACCATCTCTTATATACGAGAACCTTCGCAAAAACAATCGCGCGCAGTAGCAACGAGCATTCATTTCGCAATATAACCCACCATTCAATCCTCTCGCAGCCGTATACTTAATTCCTTACCCATATACATAAAGAAAAAGAAACAATATACCCAAAAAAGTCAATTTCAATCAAAGAAATATACACAACATCTGCCCCCCCTCCCCATCCGCATCGCACACAACGCCGTTAACAGGAACGCGGGCGATTCCAAAGATATATATATATACACACACTCCTTCGAGTAATTCGGTTGTGTTATATACCCGCCTCTTCGTCTGCGTCATTAAAGGAAAAGAAAAATTTGCCGCGGCGCATACCGGAGATGGGATGACGAGATATGTATATACACCCGCGCCATGGGACCTCCCCAGAGAGATAGAGAAGCATCCGCTAGCAGGTAGGTATGTGCTCTCTTCCTCTCTAATGACTGATGTATAGGTATATAAGACGCCGGCGCCTGTGCCTGTTTGCGAGCTCGCGTTTCTCCTTATGTTGATTGCGCATGGCGCTGTTGCTATGAGAGTATTACAATCCAATTCGAAAGGAAACGTAATGAGAGAGTTGAGTATAGTATATCGTTTGGAAGAATCTTGATGATTCAAATTTACTCCTAGAAATGATTGCATCCGAGGGTATTTTTTTTTTGTTTATTCCTTTTTTTTTGTCGCTGTCAGCAAGCGTGGACGACTGACGATGTCTCTCGGTTGATTGAAAGCTAAATGAATTTGCAGGATGCATTTGTTCGAAGCTGTGAGTATAGTATGCACTATGCGAGAAAGCTTTTGGCTCCGGACCAAGGTTTGTCGTGGCGTTTTAGACAACTGTGTTTGTCTTCGATCACGTCACGTATATTAATTAGATTTCTTTTTTATACGATAGGGGATATTTTTTATTTATAGTTAGAATCGAATGATTGGAAATGTGAAAGATGGTTATGATATATGTTACTTTAAACGATATTCTTCAGGTATTGAAAAGTATTAATATTATTAATAAATAACAGATATCGGATTCGTGACTGTTCTTTAAGAACGTTATAACAGTAACGTTCCATTTTACAGATATATGTATGTGTATATACGCATACATATATATATACACGTTATTTAGTTATTAAATATTTTTACGATTTTTCTGTCGTTATAAGGTATAGGTATATGTATAGGTACATATGGGTGTAAGACTACTAATGCAGATGACTAAGAAAACGCGCGCTAAATTCAAATTTCATCGACCACTACGCCACCTCTACATCCTATCATCACCGCAGCAAATCTATACAATTGCAGTTTGCAGCGAGCGAGTATAGCAATCTCCCGAGGTAAAGTAGAAACCTACACCTGCTGTACCTGTCGGAACTTTCCACTCTCGCGTTATACGGAATCACATCGAACGCGCATGGAATACGTCAGCGGAGGAGAGCAAACCACTGACGACAACGTCAGTGTTTACATATACTATACACACGACAACTAATATAGCGAGGGGGCAGGCGCAGCTGTTCTTCGCTCGATCGTCGTCGTCGTCGTCGTCGTGGAATTATCTCTCCTGAAAGAGAGAGAAAAAAAAATATATATATATATATATATATCACAGTTGTCGCTCACGACGTACAAGAGAGGTTCTTCCCCTTCTCGAATAGCCAAGTGATATTCACATATATATATATACAGATAATACGTATACGGATTATACGTATTCGCGTGTACCTACATCTCTCTCGCAGACGTGGTGTGGTGCTAGCTTGACGAAAGGGGCAATATAAGAGTGTAACGCGGTTCTCTCCCGCGACAATTGGTAGTACAGTTGACGAAGAGAGAGCGCGTAGGTACGCGAACGTTACATTTATACGTATTATTACATTATACGCTTGGCATAGGTACACGGATCTGTACGTGGCTCGACACGATACGGCGCTTCGCATGCTTCAGAGCAGCAGCAGCGAGAAAAACGTAAGTTGTTTCAAGGTGCGCTGGTTTTGTAAAAGGAAGTTTATCTTGCTACGATTTTTTTTTCTTTATTATTCTTTTTCTCGGTGAGAGCAGTGCTTTATTGGTGGCAATCGTCTGGTAGTGAGTGTTTGTTTGATTCTAACCGATATAAGCATTTTGTATTTCACTCTGCGAGGTTGTGAAATAAAGGAGGTCCGTAAACTGGTGTGCGCGTTCGCGCTATTAGTCACAGTGTAATTTGAGGTTCATGGGGATTTTGTGTTGCAAACATTGAGCGACGTTTTTTTCGTTATTTTTGGTGTTTGGTTACAGACGAATGGTTATTTGTGAGAAAAGTTTTAAAATGGTTTTGCTTTTTGAGAGTTAAAAAATTATAGTTTTTTGGTATTTGCCAGTACTTGATTTTCTAATCAGCAAATTCACTATTTATAAAAGCATTAATCGTATAAAACTGAAATATGTAATTGTTAAGAAATACATTAATTTGCTGGCGTAAAGCTACAAATTTTCGTTTTTTTTTACATAATATCTCAATTATATGTTCAAGTAAAGCTTCATGTGTCTAATATATGATATCATGGAAGGAAACAGATGTTATGTTTCTTCTAATAAATACGCTGTGTAAGGAAAACTACTTGTATTGACTATATGATAACCTTGTAATCATTTTCTCTTATTTAATTTTATAGATAAAATTCATTTTTAATTTACAGGAAAATGAAGTACTTCTTGATATTCTTAATTGCTGTCCTCATCATACAAGACTCTGTAGCTCCTCCTGTTACAAAACAAAAAGATGAGGAAACAAAGGGGGAATCCGACGAGAAATTAGTCAGTATTGCTTTATTGTAAATTTAAAAGGTTCATAATATTTATAGATTCACATAATAATTTGTTATTTTAATTGTAGGAGGAGTCTATGGAATATCATAGATATTTAAAGGAGGTTGTACAGGCACTTGAAAGTGATCCAGAATTTCGAGAAAAATTAGAAAAGGCCGAAGAACATGATATTCTTGTGAGTTGATAATTGAATAATATTAAACTATTTTTAGAAGATTCATGTCTAAATAATTGAAATTTCTTTTGTAGAATGGTAAAATTGCTAATGAATTAGAATATGTAAGCCATCATGTTAGATCAAAATTAGATGAACTGAAAAGAACGGAACTTGAAAGACTGAGGCACTTGGCTATTAAGGAATACGAACTTGAAAATGGTCTTGATCCTACTCATATGAAAATTCCTGAACATTTAGACCATTCAAATCCTCATACTTTTGAAATAGACGACTTGAAGAAGTTAATTGCTAAGGTAATTTTCTTTAACTTTTTTTATTGTAAATAAATCATGTGAACATAAATTATAGTATGAGTGATCAATGCATTTATAAAAAATAAATAAGTTATAATATTTAATTTAAGAAAAACAAAATAATGTGTCTAGACTGTGTCTGTATATATCAGTTGATAGAGGATTAAAAAATATGTGTATATATGATAAAAAATAACTAATACAAATTTATATTTGATTATATCATTATTACAGACGACAAAGGATTTGGATGAAGCTGACAAAAAAAGAAAAGAAGAATTTAAAGAATATGAAATGCATAAGAAATTTGAACAAGAACAAAAAATGCAAAGTATGTAACATATCTTACATTTAATTTATGAAATTATTTGATTGCTCTAGATTGATTTCTTTTTCAGATATGACTGAGGAAGAAAAAACGAAATTTGAAACTGAAATTCATGAATTGGAAAAGAAACATAAAGAGCATGAACCGGTAAGTGTTTATAATTAGTTGTAACAATAATATTGAAAGTATTTATATTGTCCTTTGTATATCTACAGTTGCATCATCCTGGTAGTAAAAAACAATTAGAAGAGGTTTGGGAAAAGCAAGATCACATGGAGCAACAATTTGACCCTAGAACCTTCTTTTTCTTACACGGTATTATTTAAATCAATTTTCAATTACTTTTACAACTTCTTTATTTTTATTAATATTGTTTTATTTTTTGGTATAGATTTAGATGGAAATGGCGTTTGGGATCAAACGGAATTAAAAGCTCTTTTCCTCAAAGAGTTAGATAAACTTTATTCTGAAGGACATCCTGAGGATGACCTTGTTGAAAGAGCAGAAGAACTGGAAAGGATGAGAGAACATGTCGTTAGAGAAGCAGATCTTAACAAAGATGGATTAATAAGGTGTGTTTAATAAAAATTATATACTTTACGTTTTTTACATCTACAGTATAAAATAGTGTATTATAATTATTTTAGCTACGAGGAATTTTTAAATGAGTCTAAAAAAGAAGAATTTGACCAAGACCCTGGATGGGCTCCACTTGATGAGCAACAATTATATTCGGAAGAAGAGTATGAGTCATATAAACGATTAAAGGCACAAGAAATAGAGCGAGCTATAGCCAAGGGAATGGTAAGATAATATTGGTAGTAGATCGAATTTGTTATTGCAACTAGGCATGCTAATTAATATAAAATAACATTAATTTTGTATGCTACAAATGAGTATTTATGTTTACGTCATGAGCTGTACTGTTTCGTCTAGTAATTTGCATGTAGTTGAATGATTTTAGTAATTAGGGTGATTAATGACTTGCTTGTGCATTGTTTCCCGCTAGTCCCAAGAGTATCACCCTGCTGATCACCCGCAGGCTGGATATCAGCAGGTGAGAATAAGTAGTACATATTCATACATAAAAGTTATTTTTAGTAATCTATGAATAATACTTAAAAGCTATTTGTTCAGTTTTTCGTTTTTGCTTATGTTGAAATACATTTTAAATAAAAAAGAAATTAACACGATTATAAAATTTCAGTTCCCATCACATCCAAATCAAATTCCACAACAAGTGCAGTATCAGCATCAGGTTCCTCCCCAGCAGCATTATCCACAGCAAGGTCAATACGTAAACCAAATGCCACCCCAACATGGCCAATTTAATCAGATGCCACCTCAGCAGGGCCAATATAATCAGATTCCTGTGCAACAGCAGCAACAATTTCACTCAAATCAACAAATACCAGTACATAATAACATAAATCAAGTACCGCAGCAGCAGCAATTTAATCAACATCAGCAACAACAACAATTTAATCAACAACAGCAGCAACAACAATTTAATCAACAACAGCAGCAACAACAATTCAATCAACAACAGCAGCAGCAACAGCAATTCAACCAACAACAGCAGCAACAACAACCTAACCATCAGCAGCAGCAGCAACAACCTAACCATCAGCAGCAGCAGCAACCTAATCAACAACAGCAGCAGCAACGGCAATTCAACCAACAACAGCAGCAACAACAACCTAACCATCAGCAGCAGCAGCAACCTAATCAACAACAGCAGCAGCCACAACAAAACTTAAATCAACCTGGACAACAATATCAACAGCCAGCTGCAGTTAATAATATAAACCAAAACCAACAACCAATTCAAAACAACCAACCTCCTGCTAATGTGGTACCCTTACAGAACCAGCAAGTTCCAGTAGCAGCTGGTCAAAACCAACAAAATACTCAAAATCAAGTTCCTCAAGAAACGCATGAACAAATAGCTTCCATTAATAACGCGCAAGCACATCACAACGATCCTCATGTTGCCAAGACGTAAAACTAGAACTGAAGTGAAAATTGAAAATAAATCACTTTAAAACTTTTGAACTCAACTTTGAAAAGAACTACACAGTATTTGATATATTGTTTGTGTGAAAACCAACGTTAATTTTGACTTTGACGTAAAATCATTTTTTTTGTTTTGTATCCATGTTTTCTAAATAATATAAATTTTACATGCATATCATTAAACCGACGTTAATGCCAAAAATTAATAAATTTTAATTTAAAATAAATATTGTGTTTCATTTCTTCCTTAATAGAATCGTCGAAATCATTACAATTAATGTTGTGAAGGGTAGACGGCAGGGTGATGAATGATAAATGAGAGACAATATCATATTTTTTTATATTTATTATTATTGCATATTGTTTACGTTAGTATATTACTTAGGTATACGTGCCAAGTAGCAACTTAAATGTATGATTGCGTGATTCTGTTTGTTCCTCGGTAGGTAGGGTAATGTACGCTTACTCCATATTATATATAGGGTGTATTTATAGGTATAGTATAGTTTTTTTCGGTAAAACGTCACCTTAAGAGCTATTCGGTACAATAAATAAAAAAAATCAACGGATGGCGGCTTTCTATAAAATATCCAACTTCTGCCAGTTTTTCTTCAAAGTTTTTCAAAACTTCTATTCTCCATCTCGATTTCGTTTTTAATTACACCCTGGTTATTGTTCTTGGCGACAGAATCAAGTATATGTTTTCTTTTTTTTTTAATCACTTACTACTCTAAGCCTTGATGACGCTGCTTTCGCGTTCGATTATTAAATAACAAATTGATCTAGCTAAACAAAGAGGATTCGTATCTCTTGTCGATTCGTGAAAATTACTACAAAATTATACAATAATGAATCTTATACGGCAACGGAAAACAGGAACGAATTTAAAAAACAAAGCCATATGGGTTTTTCGAGTGATATACTCTTGTAATTGACGATTTTATACCACCACATCCATAATAATTAAACGTTATTTTCATCGAGAAGTCTAAAACAGATATAAAATGTAAAACCCATACGTAATATCACGCCTGTTTTCCTTCACAATGTATTATTATTCTCGAGCTACATACAGATTATCGCAAAGGCTGTTGATGCCACCTTGTCGAGAAGAAAAAAATGAATGATTTATGCATTTTTTTTATACAGGAAAAAAATTATTTGGCTTAAAAAATACTTGAGAAAACTGTTCGCAGCAGCTATTGCAGATTTCTTATCATAAAACAGTCTTAAGTAGCGCCGAATAACTTTTTTCTTGATCGTCGGAAGGAGTAGCAATCGTCTCCTTTATTTCTGCGGAACGCAAAAAAATAAATAATTGTACAATTAATTAGTTAACTAATAGTATATAATTACATTGAAGTAATAAAGCTTACAGAAGGGAGGCGAGGCCGATTGTTGCCTTCCTCATTGCCGTGATAATAAAATAATAAATATGTTCTGCGAACGAACTATAACACAATGATAAACGCGCTATTTACAGTACATAATATATATAGTATACAATGTAGTCGAACGCAATCGTGCGAATGTGCGATTATGAACGATCAAGGAAGTAATGCGACTTGACCAACGTCACAATGGACTTTGATAAAGTATTACGAAAAAATAAAGATACTCTGAAAGTTGTATAAAAAGTAAAGAAAGGGACACTGAAAATAATGATGTAATATTAATATTATCAGATCGAATCGTTTTACATTGTATTCTTACATTTTTTTTTGCACATTTCAAACATCACTAATTAATTTTACATACCACAAAAAGGTCCAGCTATTTTTTTCCGAATATACTATCGCATCAGTTTTATTAATCTTACTTTTTATCTTTTTTTCGTATAAATCATGTATACTTTCTCTCCTTCTTTTCTCGCATAAAACACTCTTTACGAATTCAAGTCTACCTTTGCATCATTTACTTTAAGTTAAGTATAATTAGCAATTTCTCGAATAAATTTACAAATATACTTTTCGAAATAGAACGCACGTTACCAAATGGAATTCATATAATCGTAATTAATAAAAAATTTCGAACTACCATAAATAATAAAAATTTGATCTACATAGTAAGAAATAGCTTTCTTCTATGTATTCAATTTCATCATATCAGATCTGTCTCTATGCCGGCGCATAGATAGAATTTCAGTACTAAAATTGTCTATTAATCGAATTTGAAAGATAATTCATTGATATTACATGAATAAAATTGACTAAATAAAAAATTATTGAGCGTTGGGCGTGATAATCTCTTTTCTTTACACACTGCTGGTATCTTATACCGCGAAAAATAGCGACCTTAAGTCCAAATCAGTTCTTTTTGTACGTAAAGCTCCTAAGACGAAAGAAATTTAATTCTCTTACTTTTTCAGTACATGTACCCAGCAGTATCCCTCTTTTTTAATAATATACCTATTATATATATCAATTTATATAATATATATAGCTTCTATATATATATTTATATATATATATATAATTTTTGTATTCTCTATCAATATAATAGCGTATTAGATACTTTTCACTTACATTTAAGTATGTAATATATAGGTGTTTATTTTTCTCATCTGTTCACAGATATCATATAAAAAAACGTGAAAACGAAACTTTTCCTCGAAGCGTCCATTTTCTGTTTCCCTCCCTTTCTCTCTCTTTCTCTCTCTCTCTCTCTCGCTTTCTCGCGCTCTCTCTCGCTCACTCTCTTTCGTTCTTTTTTCATTTTCTGACTCTCTGTATTTCGCTTTCATTCGCTTATTCACTTTTTATTTTCTTTTTCTATAATTGATCACTCAAGAAAAAACGAAAAACTGCTTTATTTTAAAGACATGCCATTCAGGGTATTACCGGTGTGATTTTATCCGAAACTGAAATTTTGTCGGTCTTTCAAGTACCGCATAAATACAAGACGAAATTTTTCGTATCGTATTTACAACGTACCAGACTTTTCACTGACATTCGTTCACCTTATTCACTCTGTATTTTGCGATTACGTTAATGTAGGTTTTTGATATTCGAAATGGTTCGGTCTTTTTAATTGTTTGCCGAAACACTGGAAACGCTTGTAAAATATGGTTAATGTAAGTTTTGCTTTACATTAAAAAATTTTTAGATTGACGTAATTGCAAAATAACTTCTCATAAACTCTTCGTACTCACATAATGCGAAAATTTCGACTGATTTTTTTATCATTTACAAGTGGTCACGATCTACGAGACTCTTTTCTTAATTTTTTTCGATAGGAAGGCACTTTCTACTTTTTTTCTCATCGTCTTTTTTATACAGTACATCACTAAACATTCTTTACCGCTTTCTTTCTTTCATTAGCGCGTGTTGATTCGTTTTCACTTCTAATTTGGCTGCACACTCACGAAACTTTTTTCCTTTAAATAACGAATAACTCGCTTCGATTTTGCTCCGTAACATTTTGTTTTTGAACACATTTTATGCCTAGATTTTACATCGTATAATTTCGAGATTTAGATATTCTCGTAACTTGGATTTTTTCCAACGTAAAAAATAGCTAGTAAATTACAGTAAGTACGGCTATATATGTTTAAAGAGCTCCAAAGACAGTCCCAGAATCTCACTTTGTTACTTTTAACATTTTTTTTTTCAAGTCAAGTCTTTCACAATTTTGCACCGTTCTTTCAGGGGAAAATATAATCAACATGAAAACTAAATTAGTTGTTTCATCATAATTCAAACCGCGAAATTACAAGAAATGTCTAGATAGAATAAATTTAGTTTCAAAATTGTTTTTGCGAAAACAAATATGAATAATTAATAAATACAAATAAAGTATTTGTTTTCCACGTTTTCAAATCTTCTCTTGCTTAAAATTTTGTCGCGCAAAGTTTTTTATATCAAGAATATCTTTTGTATACCAAAGAGAAGTATATTATTCTATCGGTGCTTCTTCGTTTTATCGCAAAATTCATTCTATCAGTCAGCGCCATGAATTCTTTGTTGATTATCACTCTTTTTACTACTCGTGATTGAAGAAAGATGTTTAAAGTTAGAAAAACAAGTATAAAAAAATCTCGTAAAGCGCGACAACCAGGGATTTTTTTTTTCGCTTTTTGCGACACTCACGAAGGCCACTTCGAATGTTTTTTTTATTTTCCCCTTACACAAATACAAAGCTTGATAATGACCTAAACTCGTAAATGTAATTACTCTCATTTCAGTGAAATATTTTCATTTACTGAATATATCGGGCAAAGGCCTCGTGTGTTTGTTTTGTGTACGTTTCTTTTAATCTGAAGATTTCTAAAAAATAAAAAAATTAATTTTTTATCACCATTTTTTTTAGCAAAGTCACGCGCAATGTTTTTTTTTTTACAAAATTTTGAAAAATAGTTTGACTTTTCCGAAAAGAAGCACCCATACGCCTTCTAAACATTTATCGCACGTTGTGTCTTTCATTTTTGTTTCACTTTCATCTTTTTTTCTTCAATCACCCATTCATAAAGATCAGATCATTCGATTCTCACGCGTCTCCTTTTGCACCTTCCATCATGCCTCACATGCGCAACTTCTCTCAATCACATGTACTCAATCATTAATTTGTCATTTGTAAGCCCTAAACCTTATAATTTTTATACTTGGCATACCCCAAATATGGCAGGAAGGCAATACTTAATAACGCGTACTTTAATCTTTCCTCATTTCTTCTCACAGAAATGCCTTTCGTCTCTCCATTCCTTTTTTTTTTTATTTTGTTTCGGTTAATATAATTAGAAATTTTGTACATTCGGTAGCACGCCGATGTTATAATTTGAGTCCATCCGTGCTACCCTGCCTTCAACCGTCTGCATGTAGTGGGACGCTCTTCTCGCATTTCTTTTCTACAAAATCACAAAAATAAGCTTTCACGGAGCATCGAGTCACCATTCTCTTTTTGGTCTTCGGCACTCTGCAAACAACGAAAGAGCAATCTTTTTCTCGAGTATTTTGACAACATCGAGGGAATCGTATGACCTTATACATTTGTTCAAATAACAATTTTGTAAAAATTCCGCGAATCTAACGATCGTTTATCGTTTATGTAAAAAAAAAAAGAAAACAAACAGTAAACAAGTCAGCGTACAACTCAACGTTTTGACTTGAAAAAGACTAAAAATATATAAAAAAAAAAAAAAACAAACTTCGAGTCAAAGGAACATACATTTCTAGTATATAGTCGTGTGTGAAAGTTAGTAAGTAGAAAATAAATACATATACATATAGCCCTCGATGAATGAGAAGAGTAGGACAGCGACTCGACACTGCATTACTAGACTCGTACAAGTGAAAAAAGCTGTTGCTCGATCTGGCTTTGGATTTTCGGTCCATGTGTCTGTGTGTTCGTGTTTATCGCTCTCACGCCACCACGCTTCTCTCTCTCTCTCTCTCTCTCTCTCTCTCTTTCTTTCTCTCTTTCTCGCGCGCTCTCTTTCTCTCCCACACTCTCTCTATCTCTCCAACCGCACGGACTGCTCCTCCGTAGTCCTCCGGCTCTCTTTTTCTCTCTCTAACGAAGTCGCGTAGTTTTATCATTATTTTTTTTTTTATTTCCTTACTAACTATTATACATTTGGCGTTATAACGTATGGTACTGTCTATGCGTTTAGGTATAAATTATGTAGTACTTGCACTTGTCTTCGCGCCCTGCTGGTTACAAAAAAAAGAGGCCAGCAAAGACGAATTCTACATACATATGCGACATCTACTCGTACATTATCTGAACGTAAGGACTGTGTTTCTGTGTATGATGTGTGTTTATGTGTGTACGTGTGTTCGTGTACGACTACCTAAAATTGGAAATACATTCGCGAGCAGCGATCACATGACCCGGACACACGTGCGTGTCTCTTTTTCAATGTAGCATCAAATATGCATTTCTCTCTTTCTCTCTCTCTTTCTCTCACACACTCTCACTTTCTCCCTATACTTCACCCTTTCATCATCGTACCGATGCGCGGAGCAATCCGTATACTATGCTACATGTGTACATCGAGCGTGTATCCGCGGTCGTGAAATCGCCTTCGAAAAAAGGAAGGAGCGCATAATCTACCCGCTCATAGTTTTTTATTTTATTTTCTTTTTTGATTGTAAGCCTCCGTCATATCATTCCCCTCCCTCTCTCTCTCTCTCTCTCTCTCTCTCTCTCTCTCTCTCTCTCTCTCTCTCTCTCTCTCTCTCCTTCTTCTTTATCTTTTCTTCGATCCACTCGCGAGATCGAAAATCGTTATCGTCGCTCTTCCATATTTTTTTTTTAATTATTTTTAATTAATTCATCTTAATTTGTTTTTTTTTTAATCATTTTTAATTTCTGCAGATACACTGTCACGAACGAACTACGCTGCAGCTGCTTAGCTCTTACTATTTAGGTATTTTTTGTTTGCTCGACATGCCTTACTATTTATTTATATAAGCACTCTCGTATGCGTGTACCATGTACATATACATATATAACACAGCTATATATACATATATATGTATACATGCATATTGTAGTGCGCGCACACGTATGGACAAGTGGCCTCCGAGACACGCTTCTATATCTCTCTTTCGCTCTCGTTATCTTTCTCTCTCTCTCTCTCTCTCTTTCTCACTTCTCCTCAACTCCGCGTATACAACGGCACCCGTATACGTCTGTATATTATGTGTGTATATCTGTCCGTTTGTCCGTATATAATATACGCGTAACCAATGTGAATATCTATATATATATATGTGTGTTTGTTTATATATGAAACTCTCTCCGTGTCGTTTCTGCTTATATATCTCACATCGTCTTTATATTATAATATCGCCGTATACGCTACTAGTCGTGTCCATATAACAACGTAAAGACCGCGAACGCGATTTTATTATACACACGATACGCGCGTGTGCACGTATATATATATGTGTATATTGTGTTTATGTGTTCGGTATTTATCCGTATAGATATTTATATATTGAAGAGGCGCTCAGGCATCGCTAGGCTCAATTTTCTATAGTCCAAACCGTCGGGGGGTAGCATAATAGCAGCTTGCTCAGCGGCCATCGCGGCACTTGTAGCCGGGCCTGGAAGATGCTGTTCTGCATGCTGCTGCTGCTGTCCCCCGTACCGGCTCTACTATTCGCATCGCGAGTCCGTTAGGGGCTCAAGTTTAACGGCAATCTTCTCCTTCTCTTTAAGGGCTGCATGCGAGCTCTTAACAAGGTCGGAGATATCCTCCTGGAAGAGATTCTCAGGCCGAGGGCTGACGTAGCTGCGCGCCGGTTTGTACGTCATACCACTGACGCCGATGCCAACCTCCACACTTGGTGGTAGGTGGGATGGATCCATAAGGGAGCCAAGAGGTGAGGCCAATGGAGATTCCATGGGACTCTCGGGTGGGCCAGCTGATCCGGGACTGGCGAGGCCGAGGTTTAGTGGCGAGTTGCCGTTGTTGCTGTGGCCTGGCGTACCGGCACCCGACATCATGCTGCTGAGGCTCATACCACCGCCGCCGCTGCCGTTGTTGTTGTTGTTGTGGTGGTGGTGGTGTGGATGCTGTTGCTGGTGATGATGCACCTGCTGTTGATGCTGTTGCTGTTGATGCTGTTGGTGTTGTTGGTGCTGCTGTTGCTGCTGTTGTTGCTGCTGCTGTTGTTGCTGTTGCTGATGTTGCTGCTGTTGGGTGGCGTGTTGCATGGCCGCTTGGAGGTTGGAGGAAAGGTTGGAGGAAAGATTGGACGAGAGGCTCGTCGAGAGATTCGTCGCCAGCATGTCGTGTTGCTGCGAGTGGGCTGCGGCTACCATGCTGCACATCTGGTGTCGGAGACCTAAAATGCGGGAGGGACGAGAAAAAAAAACATAAGCGTTATTTTGAAATAAATGGTCTCTTTCACTTATTTTCGGTTATATAATATATGGGTGTATATGTATATGCGCGTATGAGAGTTGGATTTTCTTGCGAGTCATGGGAAATTTTGGGTGATGGGTGTAAGCGATGTGGGAGAAGAACGGAAAATAGACGAGTTTAGCGGAAAAATGCAGCTGTCACGGTTGGAGGGATAGGCACGCCTATGTTATTACTAGGAATTACGGTAGCGAGGGAATTGTCATTTTACAATGATAAAAACTACATTAGAGAGGATGTAATTTTCTTAGGTAGAATTAAATTAAAGATCTTATATGTAATAGGTTTAGGACATACAAAAAAATAGATTTGGTCCAATGACATATAATGTGTTGTGACAGACGAGACAATTTAATGGGTATACCATTTGAAAAATTTACTATTACGAATACTTTTTTGGGTCCTATTGAAAATGACGTTAATTAGATAAACCGTTATCACGTATTACGTATTAATGAAAATAATGATTTGACGTCTGCTATGATTTGATAATTTTATTCCACTCGTAATTTAATTTATATACTGAAAATAGGCAAATACCAAAAATTTTTGTAAATCTAATACAATCGAATTAGTTGACTTAATGAATTTTCAATTATCATGAGAATTATTTCATCGTCACCCAATTATCGTATGCTATATACCGCGCGGTCACATTACGACGTCATATCTTCGCCATCATATATTAAATGTATAGTAGAAAGTATAAAATTTATGATATATCTATTCTAAAACACGTCAACTTTCAATGATTCACTAGCGGGAATAATTCACGAATCAGCGCATTGACGTACGTACATAGAAAAAAATAATATATATATGCATCACAGTACAACGCGCTAAACAGTAA
>JAYJLV010000056.1:7117331-7132294 GCA_036873485.1 Torymus texanus
CGCGCGCGTGTGTGTGTGTGTGTGTGTGTGTGTGTGTGTGTGTGTGTGTGTGTGTGTGTGTGTGTGTGTGTGTGTATGCGCACTCTATTTTCGCATGTGTCACGTCCTGTAACGAGCTAATCGGTTAAATCATAATGTTTATCGCTTTTTCACTCACAATTCATTACTATATTTTCATCATTCGCTTAGTATTCTCGTTAGTGTAGTGGTGAGTAGATTGTCCACTGTGACATGGTTAATTGTATAGTCGTTGTAACATCTTTTGACAAAATAGCAATGTTGCCGAAGTTAATGAAGTTTATTAGCAGCTGACGAGAATCGATACATTGTTGGCATCATTCTTAAGATTCAGCTCTTGAACTACAAGAATAAATCATTTCTAAAAAAATTTCAATTTCCGATATTATACACATATGACGTATATCTGCATGCGAATTCTTCAATTCGTTCGGTTTATAGCATTGGCTCAACACGCATATGAATCACATCTAAAAGTCAAACATAAGATAATTCAACGAAAAATATAGCTCTGCGTAAAACCAAGAAAAATGAAATCACCCACACACACAATAAGTTAAGTATACCGCCGATTAAAAATCCGAATAATTCTGTGCAGTAGTATAGGCCCAGGTTTCTGAGCGGCACAAGAGAGCGCGACGGCGATATCGAGGAGAGAACGAGCTTGCAAGAGAACGTATGTGTGTGTGTGTGTGTGTGTGTGTGTATATATATATATATGAGCTGTACTAATGTAGGGTGAGAGAGAGTGAGGTAGCAGCAGCAGCAGCAGCAGCGGCGACGGCGGTGGCAACGTCGGCGGTGTGGAGAAGAGGGAGAAGGAGAACGAGTTAGTTGGCGGCGGCGGTAGCACACGACATACACGAGGATGAGGGGAGACGAGAGGAAGGGAAGAGGTGGAGGAGGAGGAGGGCTGCCGGGCTCTACCACGCATATATACCTCTCTCACTCTCTCACTCACTCTCTCTCTCTCGCCGCGCCCGAACCCGCGCCCGCGCACCGATCACATTAATCAGAGGTTATTGCGTGCATTCCTAATCATCCGAGGTACCTGACTATTCCCAGATTCTGATTGGCGCATTACTCGGCATTTCCGGTATGATTCTACATTCCAATTGGCCGGGCGCGCGCTCTCGTGCGGCCGCTCTCGGCTCGTTTCAATCGAATTCAGCGGCTACAGCAGCGGTAGCAGTAGTAGTAGTAGTAGTAGTAGTAGTAGTAATCGGCTACCTCCTACCCCACGCCTCCACCCCTCAGCGTCCGCACCCTACGGAGAACCTCGTCAACGTCGTCGTAAATGCCCTCACCCCGCGGCCGTTATTGCGGTTGTGTCCGAGGCGTCGTTGCTGTGTTCTATTGCTTATAATACTGTGCGAGCACCCTGTGTAGATATATATATCTGTAATGAGCGTGAGATGTAAAACGACGCGAGATTCGTGAAAAGAAACGAAGAGAGGGAAAGAAAAGGAAGAGGCGTGAGCTCTCGACACTTCACCCATTGGTTCGTTGGTAATGTGGGGGGTGAGTATGAGAGAGAGAGAGAGAGAGAGAGAGAGAGAGAGAGAGAGAGAGAGAGAGAGAGAGAGAAAGGACGGTTCGAAAGTAATTTCGATTTCTCGCGCTACTTCGATTCGCCCCCGCTATAATTACCAAGTAATTAACAATCCATTTTCAATCGCGCTTCAACGAGCTCGCGAGTCTCGCTCGCGCCGCGGAAAATAGCAAATTCGTAATATCCTACAATATTGCCGCCGTGCGCATTGCTCTCTCTCTCTCTCTCTCTCTCCCTCTCCCTCTCTCTTCTGACGCGAGAGAGCTTATATTTCTCTCTGTCTCTCTCGCTTCCTCCCATCCGCGAGTTCTCCTCGCTTCGCCTCATCCCCCGCGAGCGCGCATTCTCAAATTTCCTATTTGTAAATAAGCAATCAGCGCTTGCGCGGCGGCGGCGGCAGCAGCGGAGTCTCCGAGTTCCCGCCGTCGCTCCGCTCTCCCGTCGCATCGCTGCTGCTGCTACTGGACGAGGTGAGACAATTAATCATTTCAATTAACGGACAATTCAATCGGAACGCCGACCGAGAAGAATATTGGAAGCGGGACACTACCGGAAACTCGTACTTTGCCACCTACTATTTCCATTGCGTTCCTCTCTCTCTCTCTCTCTCTCTCTCTCTCTCTCCTCTCTTCATTTATCTCTCTTTCTCTCCCTCGCTTTTCCTCCTCCTTCGCTTCGCACCGAATGGTTTTTCCCTGTCTCTCTCTCTCCAGCTCTAACCGACGGCTGCACCGCTATCCTACTCCTCCTCCTCCTATCTGTCCCCTCATCGCGCGACCGACGCGATAACGCAAATTTTCATTTGCTTTTCGTTCTTGACGTATTTCCGGAAAATAAACGAAGGCACGAGACATCGAAGCCGGCTGGTACTGCTGCTGCTCTCTCTCTCTCTCTCTAAATTTTTCCCCTTCTACGCTTGCAGGCCAATCTTGAGTGGCGAATGAAATTTTTATCTCTCATGTGATGGGTTTTTTGTTTGAACTTGATTTTATATCGATATAAATGGGAAATTACTCTTGCCGCCGGCGACTACTCGTATGTATACTCGGCAAGGCTATCGAGTCTTTTATATAACGATCTCTCTCTCTCTCTCTCTCTCTTTTTTTTATTCACAATCGAGAATTGCATATTTTACATTTAAATTAATACAACGAGACATATAGAGAGAGAAAAAAAAACATTACATTTTGCGTGCGGTGTACGTACATTTATATATATGTAGAGAAAACCAGTTTTAATCAGACACTATTTCATTAAAACATCTGTACGACGAGTGTAGCACACGTACAACACGTTTTAGAGACGGTTTTTGCTGCGTTGGTATACATACTGGCGACCGGAAGCCACGTGTTCTCCCTCCTTCTCTCTCTCTCTCTCTCTCTCTCTCTCTCTATCGGTTTTCTCGATACCGGCAGCAACAGCAGCAGCATACAATTTCTATAGAAACCTGCGGAACGCCACATTAGCCGGCACAATTGCACAGTTTTATTTCTTATACGATATACATATATAAATACATACATGCATATACATATTATACACATAGAAGCAAAAGCAAGTTATACGCGTGTAAAAACCAGCTTACATGTATATAGAGAGCCTTTTTAATGAAATTCTCGCCATTTAATCGGCAAAAGAAACACACACACATACACACTGCATCGCTATATACGTAAGTATAACATCCTCGTCGTCGTCGTCGTCGTCGTCGTCGTTGGCGGTATACATCGAGTAAATGAGCGTAAAATGTATATGCGGAGGAGAAAAAGCACGCGGTAAATTCGCGATGAGATTTGAAGTGTAGAGAGAAAGAGAGAGAGAGAGAGAGAGACTTGCAACGACTTGAGGCAAAAAAAAAGAAATATGACTAGAGAGGCAATAGTAGATGAGATGGTAGTAGTCCAGGGGGGTGGTCGCAAAGAGTGATTAATGCGCTTAAGCATTTACAAGTAAGAGAGCAGGTATGTATATACTATATAGGAAAGCCAGTAGTCGCTAGCCGTCGTCGTCGTCGTCGTCGTCGGTGGCGGTGGGCGACGACTTAACGAGGTTAGCGCTGCGAATTACTTCGCGGCAAAAGTCAGATTGAGAAAACTCTCGCGGCGATGGCGGTGGTCTTTCGCACAAAAAGAGAGAGAGAGAGAGAGAAAGGTAGAAGCAAGAAAGAAGCAAAGAGATAGAGAGAGAGATAGAGAGAGAGAGAGAGAGGGAAAAAAATTATAAACCACGATGTAGAAACGAGATAATATAATATTAGCCCCGAGAGCGCGGCTGCTCGCTCGCAAACGCGCGGCTGGAAGCCGGTAAAGAGGTTAGCGCTACAATGAACGCGCGCGCGCGCGCGGCGGTCGCTCTGAAAGGTAGGTATATACGAAGGGGGAGAGCCCCGGCGCCGACGCCACCACTGCTTCGAACAGCAGCCTTCCTTTCTCTCTTTCTCTCTCTCTCTTCGCTTATTTCTTTTTCGCTTCGTTTTACAATCATTCGTTGATGGATCTTTTCCAAAGGATACCGCGTCTGTGCCGCTGCGCGATTATTATTATTTGTAATTTTTCCAGTGCCAAAACTCGGTTGAATTATAATCGCCGAGCAATCGCAATAACGTTACCTCTATATATATATATATATATATACACACACACACACACACACACACACACACACCTTTATCTTCGGTATATATATATATATATATATAAAAGGTACAGATAAGTATAACTGGACGAGGCATCGCCATCGTCGTAGTCGTCGTCGTCGTCGTTGTCGGTAAACACGAGCGGATTAATGCAATTTATATATAAATATAATAGATGGAAGAGAGAGAGAGAGAGAGAGAGAGAGAGAGAGAGAGAGAGAAAGATGGAGTGAATTTATAGATTTCGTAATACTTTTGGTGTATAGCATACCGCGCGCAACTTTAATGCACTTTATCGGAGTATTTCTGTATTGAATTACTATTAATTTCTCTTTCAAATGAAGATAACGAAATTCAAACTTATATTGCCGGGGCTGTAGCACGCGCGCAGGGCAAGCGAGCAGACGAGCGAGCAAGCGCGACGCGTCGGCGGCGGCGGCAGCGGCGCTCCGCGCGGCATTAACTCGAAATCCCATTAAAAATAATCCACTTAAATTAAGTGTTGAGCGCGCGCGCGCGCGAGCCGAGAGTGCGTTATTTAACGAGCCGCTTTGCAAAAATAGAGTTTTAAAATAACCCTCCCCCCTGCCCCTCCCACGCTGTATGCCAGCGGGTACGGGGTGAGAAATCGATGACGATTTAATTCACCACTACAGCATTCCCGTGTGCTAAGACGCGCGCGTCTGTTATATAATGTATATTGCTATATATACAAATTGAGTAATGGGAATGTTACTTTCCTCTCGAGTAGATATTACGTGTACCTATATGGCGACCTTGAAGGAAAAAAGAACTTCCGTCGACAGCAGAGATGTTCTCTCGCCATTTTGTCGGCAACGATGAAGGTTGTGAAAAGAGCGACAGCTCGGGGCGGAGAGATTGGTGAAGAGACACGATCAACTCTCTCTCTCTCTCTCTCTCTCTCTCTCTCTCTCTCTCTCTCTCTCTCATTCGGCTAAGACTACGATTCCGGAGGGTGTAGCAAAAGAGAGAGAGAGAGAGAGAGCGGGGGTAGTAAATAGGAAATAAGTTGCCGTCAGAGGGTTGAGAACTGATTTCACACCAATTTCTTCGCAGCAGCGTCATTGGCGTATGATCGGCAAATCGCTGAACGCGGCTACGTTTATCGCTCTTCCGGCCCGAGGGTGACGACGTCGCCGTCTTCTTCTTTTCCCCGCGTACGATTTCGGGCATTGCGCCAACGAGTATGAGGAGGAGTCATGCGCGCGTTCGCTTTGGTATATAAACGTAGAGGGAGTGAAGAGATCGGACGGGAAATTGGGTTATATCGTCAAGCGTACGTAAGTGTTGGAAGATGTCTTTTTAAGAAAAGGGGGATAAGAACAGGATGGTTTTGGGTTCGAGGTTTGATTGTGATTTATTTAGACGTAGAGAGAGAGGAGGGAATTAAAATTGAAGGGTGAAAACGCTATTAAGATTTTAGGGGAGGATGGCGCATAAAAAATTTAGTCACTGGAGTTGTGAGAGACAAATAGGAATTTCTTTATGTCCTTCTTCGGTTAATCCTCTAGTGCTTAATGTTTTACCAGGCTCTTGTGTATGTACGAAAAAAAGTAGGTTAATTGTAAAATTTCGGTTGCGCAATTAATGGTAATGGACTCAATACTTTTATCCGTTCCAGTATATCATCCGCAATATTAATTAAGTAATTTACCAAGGAAGTCTTAAAAATTAAAACTACACAATCATCGTAATCTTAATCCGATTCAAATTTTATTGCCGGCAAGAAGAAAGGATTGATGCATCAACATCAACCGTAAAAATAACAACTGATACAAAATTAAAAAATGAAAAAAAAAACCAGAATCAGTGAGACCAAGGTAAAAAAGTCAGCTATAAAATCAAAAACCACAGCGAGTTAGGCACACGCATCTATAAGCGCGATTGAATTTAACCTCATTGATATTTGAGGCATCTGCGCGATAGGGTAGGAAAGGCATTCCAGCCGCTCTCCGTGCGCGTACATAACCAACGGGTGGAAGAGGCGTAGGAGGGAGTCTCGACGCGTTAATTTTCGATATAGCGAGCGAGCGAGAGAGCGAGAGGGAGGAATAGCCCGCAGGGCTCGCCACACGCGCCCGCGATATTACAAGTGTAATAGGGCTACGCTGCCATCTTGAATTTTCTCTCTCCCTCCGGTTCCTGCAAGCGCGTCAATTAATCTAGTTTACTGGGTGCCGAGGAAGAGACGAGCGATGGCGTCGTTGTCGTCGTCGTCGTCATGAAAAATATATAACTTTTATGTCTCCATTAAAAGAAAAAAAAAAAGAAAAAAGGAAAGTTTTAAAGGTAAGCGACGTGTCGCTGTCTCGCCATCGCGGGGCCTTTTTACGCACCCTATCGTGTGTAAAAAAAGAAAAGTCGTATACGATGTGGCAGAGCTGTTCTCTCTTTTTTTTACCACATACGCGTGGTGCTGTCTGAAATTTTCGCCCCTTTCTAGCTTTATTTGCATATTTTACGGAATTACATAGATGTAGTGAGCGGTTATACTTGACGACTACTAGACGATATCTACATATATGTGTACATATACACAGATGTGACGCTGGTACATAATTATTGTATATAAACAAAAAACAAAACAGGCGTGTATCACACCTTGACGACACGAGTAGAACGACTTTTTTTTCTCGCAGAACGCGCGCACGCGCGCGAAAATATATTTACGATTCCTTTATTAAATCACATGAAATTGTTATTAGCGCGCATTTAATTTGCCACAAGAGCGAGAGCGACAGGGAGAGAGAGAGAGAGAGAGAGAGAGAGAACGACAAGCGCTCTCCCGCTGCTCGCGCGCCAAGTTTTGCAATAAAAAATTAATGTTTCATTCAAACGGCAGAGAGAGAGAGAGAGAAGTATTAAGGCCACGGCCTCTTAACAATGTGCCGTATTTACAATGTTAAAAATACATCGGCCTTCGTTTCGCGAGCGTGCGCGTAAGAGTAACTGGGTGGAAAAAAATTCAATAAAAAGTATTCTTTAATATGTAATAAATAATAAAAAGTGATGTCAGCACTGTCGCGCAAGCGCGACTACGATACATCTATATATATGCGAGAGAACGAAGGGGACGATAGGACAATCAGAGAATAAATTCATATACCTATACGTGATGTGCAGACGCACGTCGACGTATATGACAGTACTGCTGCTGCTGGGCTCATAATCGAAAAACGAAGTGTAAACTGTCGCGTACGTTGACGTGTTCATTAACCATGCGAGGGTTATAACTCGCGTGGTATGAGAAAAAGAAAAAAAAAAGAAAGAAAAAGCTCGAAGATGCGAGGAATAATTGTCTTGGCGGGTTGGTAATGTAAATTTTTGCATCTGTAAGTGACATGAGCTGATGCATATAACGAGCGAAAGCAGCCACCCTATCGCTATTATTTCGAGTTTGCTGCGTTGAGATCTGTATGTGTGTGTATATATGACTGAATCACATACATGTTGAGAGAGAGAGAGAGAGAGAGAGAGAAGAACATTAATTTATTACCAAAGACTTGAGACGCGCGTACGCGCTCTTGCATGCGACGCCGTGTGGAATAACAAATAGCTTGCGTCATTACTCTCATATACGCGAGAGCATATGGAAAGCGTTTTGAATTTCTGATCTCGCGAAGCAATTTTCGACTGATCTCACACACACACACACATCTATATATATATATACTCTCAGTTGTAATCGTGGATACGAGACTTAAATACCGGCATCGGCAGCTGCCAGAGGGGTGGTAGTGATGGAGGAGGAGGAGGAGAATACGAAAAAGCAATTAAATCGAAAATATGCGATATCTCGCGCGCATATCGCCTGCACGGCCGCATATTTACCAACTACACGCGTCGTTAGCATGACAAAGGCTTCTCTTTCGCTTTCTCTCCCTCGCGTGGTAAGCCTATACCTCCCTCTCTCCCTCTCTCTCTCTCTCTCGCGAGGTTAGTATTGAAATAGTCATATACGCGCCCGTTCGCTGCATATATATGCGCGTACGCGCGCGTTCCGGGTGAAAAAAGCAGGGGAGGCCGGGTGGAAAAAAAAGAGGAAGAAGAAAAGCAGTGGCGGTGGTGGTGGTGGTGGTGGTGGCAGTGGCAGTCTCGTTTTGCGGGATCGCGGATGGAAACGCTTAGAGAGTAGTAGTAGTAGTAGTAGGCGGGTGGTGGGTAGGAGGGAAAAGGCGAGGCAAGGAAAAGCGGGTTAATCTCAGCGCTTTTCTTTTTTCATTTTATCGTCCCTTTTTGCCTACCCCCCCATCTCATGCCGCCACCCCCTGTTTCCTTTTAACCTCTACCACTACCACCTCCGCTTTTTCCCGGCTTTCTTCCTCCTTCCTTCTTCTCCTCTTGCTCGCCCTTTAACAAATCCTACGCCGACGCGCGAGCGCCAACTTCCGCCTCATTTGATTCTATCGGAAATCAATTTCCCAGCTCGAAGCGATCGAGGCGAGTGAGCGCGACGATGCCGACGGCTGCCAAATCAGACGGCAAATGAATTTAGGAGAATATAATTCTTTCGGACGGGAGCCTTTGTTAAGGTACTAGTACGGTTTAGAATTTTGAAAAAATCAATTTTTTTTTTATATTTTATGAATCCTTATACCTTCAAAATTCACCTCCTAAAATTTTGTAGTGATATTTTAAAAAATAAGGAAATTACAGCGATTTGAATTGGAGATGCCCACGATCGTAGCTGAGTAAGAGAGAGCTTCCGATTCTTGTAAGATCTATTGTAAATGCTGGCGTTGTTGTTGTTGTTGTTGTCGTTGTTGTTGTACTGATATGTACGTACAAATCGATCATCTTTGCAATGTGATTGTTATCGCGAGAGACGGCGAACTTTTTTTTGTACCCGCGTGCGCGCGCGACTGATGCTTTTTCATCGTTTTACACGGCAATGAGGTCGCCGTGTGCGTATATAATACGCTCAAGCACTCCATTTGTTGCCCGTCGCCGTGGAGAAAAATTATTGAAAAACTTTCCGTACGCGCGTCATCTGTTATAAGCATGATAACGGTGTACATATATATATGTATCTAAAGGAGAGTTTCACACTGCTGGAACCCATAGCATTTTCTGTCATAACTTTTGATGTTATTGGTTAACATTGTAATACAAAAATAGGAAATGATCCTTGGAATATTCCTTATGAATTAGTTTTTTTTAAGTCGCACATGGAAAGGTAAAAAAGTTGGATTTTCACGATTTTTCAAAATTGTTCAAATGATAAAATAACGTTATTTACAGTATATATAATTGATATACGTAGTAATTCAAATGAAAAATTAATTTATCTTAACGTAATTTAAAAAAAAAAATAAGGTTTATTTTTGTTGGCATCAACATTCAACTTAGGCTCATAATATATAATACCTCAGTAATGGGCACTATTCCAAAGAAGAAAATTGAGCAAAGAATTTATTATTTTATTTTGCGTGATGCTTAAACAGTAAAAGGTTTTATCAACCCGGGAGCACGTTAGTTTATTTGTGAAAGTTTAATAAAAGTCAAATTTGTTAAAAACAATACTATAATACTGATATCAACTGCAGAAAAAAAGGAGAAGGCAATATAATTTATTACTGTCTACTAAATCTCGTATTCAAAATATAAGGCATACGAAATACATTTAATAAACTGACATTTTACATCTGCCCAGAGTTTACCGATGCGGTCAAATACCGTCAGATGAGAGAGCCACGCTGTGCGATACCAATTTAACACACTGACCGAGAATATACAACTCTTCCCTTTATAAAGCTCCACTATAAGTACGAAAATACGAAAAAATTTAGCCGTCTAAGGCCTTTTTTTCAGAGTAATTAATCGTGTGGCCACTCGTACTACTATAGTACAGCTCGCGCTCACATATTAGGGATAAAAATTTAACAACGTTTAAAATTGCGTTGTTTTCGTAAGAGTTACGTACTTACGGTGGTGAATTTTAATTCTTATATACGCGCTAGAGCAAAATTACCCGTGTACACATAAGTGGAAATTCCAGCACTCACCTGAAACAGAGAAAGAGAAAAAACAAAATTATTAATATAAAAGGCATAGTAGTACGGGTAGAAAAAAATAAAACAAAAAATAAACATAGCTAGTTGTTATATACATATAAGAGTTTTCTACGCGGGGGGGATATAAAAAATGGGCAAACTTTCATGAAACGGAGGGTGAGACCGTTGGAGAAAGAGTGAGAGAGAGAGAGAGACATATACAAAATAAATTAATATACGCATTACGCTAAAAGTTTAGAAAATAAATCTGCAAAGTTCAACCGCGCCACCACAGCAACTGTGACAGCGGCGGCAGCGGCAACGGCAGTGGTAGCGGCGTTCATTTAAATGGTTTTTATCACCAGCGCACGAGTCGCCCGCGCGCGAACGCGTTGTGTGATGTTTTTTCCGGAAACTTCCGGCGGCGTGCTACCCAGTGGAGAGGGAGGGACGGAAACTCAGACAAAAAGTGTACGCTACAACAACAACAACTACGAGAAAGAGAGAGAGAGAGAGAGAGACTAGAGTGCGTCTGATTAACGGCGTCTTAATTACGAAGTCGATCGCCGCTAGATTCCGCATGCAAATGGCTTATGGTCCCTATATATACACTGTTACTACTACTACTACTACTCCTTTTCTTTTGCCGTACGCGTTGAGAGATGCGTGCGTAAAAAGCTGGCGGCAGCGGCCAGCCGCCTTATTAATGAATATGCATGCAGTAGCGGTGGCGGCAGTAGACTACTCGCACGCGATGCGGTTTTCGAATCAATTCAAATTTTTACTTCAATGTTGCAGCGTGCGGTAATAATGATAGCGATGCCGTCGTGGCCGGTGGTTGTGTAGTGGTCAGTTCGTACAATAGGGAAAGAGAGAGAGAGAGAGAGAGAGAGAGAGTCGGGGTGGCCGAGTGCGGAAGAAAGGACGAGACCTTGTGTGGTTTTCGCATATACATATATAGATGTGGGGGTATGTGAGCAGCCGCGTGTATAGGAGCGCGTGTATATAGAGAAAAGGATTATGTAAAAAGGGGGAGTACACGCGCTCGAGCGCGTGGTTTTCTATTAATATAAATTATCATTTTTGTGTAATCATCGGCCGCTCACGCGCGTGTGCCAGGCTATTATTTAGCGTTACTCATCAAATCACGATACGTATAGAGAATATATACACATAGATATATAATGTTGTATATATATATATATATATACTATATGCATATAACTTTTATTCCGCAGGTCTTTGTAATTATGAAATGATGCTAATTCAAATTGCTAATGGATGATGCTTACGTCTGTCTGTATGTGCATTATGTGCGGACGTTAAAAAGTATAAATTTAACGATAAAGAGCGTTAAGAAAATGGTATCGTATGTCGACTAAAAGAGATAGAGAGAGAGAGAGAGAGAGAGAAAGAGAAAGAGAACCGAGAAGGATGAGTTTTTCAATGGCGGGCTTTCCACTGTCATTATTATTAACTGTGAAGGCGCGCGTATGATGCGTGCACGCGCGAGTATATATTATATGTGTGCGAGCACACGGAGCCGTAACATTAGATTAACTGTAAATTTACAACGACATGTCACCGATGTGCTAAAATTAGCACATTTTTTTCAGACCCGTTCTATCCCGTATCGCCGCCGCGGCTCTCTTTGTCCATCTGTGTATAAGAAGTGGTAAAAAGTCTTATACGAGCGAGAATAGCACGTGAGAGAGGGAAAGGGAAAGAGGAAAGGAAGAGAAAAAAATACGGTCGTAAAGATTTCTTTTAGGCTAGGCAAATATATTTTCTAATGGACACACTACGACGGCGAAGGAGAAGAATTGCGCCTCTGCATAATTCAAATATTATTAACGTTAAACATTCATTATTCATGCGGAAAGCCTTAAGTTATTAACATAAATAATAGATTCATCGCATTCAATCACTGTGGCCTATAAACGCATTCGACACGCGTTATTAACGCGCGCGAGTGTCTTTCTTCTTCTGTGTACGTGTACACATATACACACACTACACTCCTTTTTCTTTGCTTACATATATATATATATATATATGTATACGTACATGGTCCAAAAAATTCCAGTCAAAACTATCGCACCATTATTTACTAATGGAAGTTTTTTTTCCTTCTTCCTATGTACACTCATACACATACATACACACACATATATAGCTCACCAATACGTCTATATACGTGTGCGAGAGAATATAAGCGGTCGGCTTGCCTGCTGAGCGAGTGAAAGAAAGCAAGAGAGTGAGCGAGCGCGCAATTTCGGACGATTAGCATTTATATTAAAATATTTATACAGCGCCGGGTCCACGCGGCCAAGAAGATCGACGCAAGAAGATTCCATAATGAAACGCTCAACACATATATATATATATATATATATACACACATATATTTATATATATACATATATACTATGGACAGACGCTCAAGGGAATTATATTTTAATGTTCTCTCGATCGTTCGCATTCGCATTTAAAGCTGATAATAAAGGCGCGTGCTCACTGAAAAGAGAGAAAAGGAGAAGAAGAAAAACATACACATACATCGAGCGGTGCCGCGGCACTCGTATTCGCACGGAGTATGTTCGAGCATTATACAATTAGGCGAGATGAAAAGAAAGCGAGAGAGAGAGATAGAGAGAGAGGGAGATCGAGCTTGTCTGTTTTCTACGTATGTATATGTATATATACGTATGCTCGGGTTATTGTTCGCGCTCGGCAAGTACAAAAGTATACATAAGGGGCATAATTAGAGGAGAAGCGCCTACCTCGACATCGTCGTCGTCGTTGTCGTCGTAGTGAATAGTATTCGCGCTCGCGTTCGCGACATATGTTTATATTGGCCGCGGCTCAGCTAATTACGCGCGTCGTTATCGTTATTCTTTATTAAGGAAAGAGAGATAGAAAGAGAGAGAGAGAGCGACTCGTTGTTTTCGTCACCACTCTCTCCCTCTCTCTCTCACGTCGATTTGGCTGAGCTATATAGCCTGAGTACAGCCGATAGCTCCCGTCCCCGCGCGCAGCTCATTCCATTTATACGAGTTAGCGATGCGCGATGCCATTCACGCGCGATTCTCTGCTACCACCACCACCACCACCACTACCACAGTCGTTGCTAATATAAAACTCTATTATACCTTGACGTGCGTGTTCACACATTGTGTGTATGTATTTATCATATGTTTTCCGTCGTCTACTTGTCGACATCGTACACTCGTACGCATAAGTTAACACGACCGCGAACGATGATAAAGCCTCGACTTTCTAGACCGGTAAGCTTCTATAAGACCTGCGCGATATGATCATCATGCACCTGAACAAAAATCTCAACGTGAGCTTTTCTCTTATTGGCTCTCGTTTACATTCGCGCGCCTACGCGTGTGTGTGTGTGTATGTGTATGTATATTAACTCCCGTGGGAGTCGAGACGATATAGACTACACCACAACGACACTCACTGTCTCTCTCTCCCCTTTTGTTCTGCTCTTTTCTTTCGCTCCCTCTGCGTGTGGCTGAACAAATCGAGCTTATTTTCTTTTTCTTCTTCCTTTTTTTTATTGGATTATATGATGCTTTTCTCTCGTCTCCTTCCATCCCCCCTCTTTCTCTAATTAACGCTAAAAATGCTGATTTCATATGTATATATACCGTCGTACTTATATATTATACACATACTATGCATGTAATACAGTTCATAAAGACGTGGTGTGGCTGTATTTGATATATATATATATATATATATATATATATACACACACACACACACACATGTGCGCGGAGGAAGAATGTTATTAGGCATGGCGAGTGTGAGAGAGGTAGTGCGAACGATAGCCGCACTTGACGAGATTATGAATGATTTGAGGGAGGCGGCGGCAACGGCGGTGGTATAGTCGTGTGTATAGTAGAGGCTGTACAGGCGGAAGGGTGAGAGAGAGAGAGAGAGAGACGCATAGCACATATACACAACGAAGCCAGTTTGTGCATGTGTGTGTGTGTGTGTGTGTGTGTGTGTGTGTGTATATATATATATATGTGTGTGTGTGGCCCGTGAACAAAACGACAATAACGAATGTACATGCCAGTGGCGAATCCCGCGTACTCGCGCCCGCACGCTCGCTCGCAGGGGCAACTAATCGCGCTCATCTATTTATATTAATTATCGGCGATTAGCAATAGCAATTAATCGCATTATCGTGGCTTCGGCTACGGGAAACGCGCGAGCGCGTGTGTTGTCGGATGGGCGGAGAGAGAGTGAGAGAGAGAGAGAGACAGCGAGTGAGAGAGAGAGCGAGAGAGAGAGAGGAAGAGCGACGCTGCCAGGAGAGTTCGCACGTTCGCTTCGCTTCGGCGCCGGCCTTTCACCCCCTTCTCCTCCTCCTCCTCCTCATCCTCCTGCCCCTCTATACCGACCCACCCATCCACCCTCTCGCTCGCTCGCTCGCGCGCCCGTTCGCGTTCGCCCACCTCCAGAGTAATTTACTGTTATTGGTCAAATTATGCCACGGTCCAATGCATATTTATGCGGTTAATTATAATTAATGATAAAACACTGCTGAGAATGACGAGCGGCCGTTTAAACCCACACCTACACCTCCCCATCCAACCTCGCTTCGCTGTTGCTGTCGCGTTTAGCGCGTTGTGTATCGATGTGTGTATGTGCGTGTATGTGTATATATATATACACACACACACACACACACACACACACACACACACACACACACACATAT
>JAYJLV010000056.1:7138101-7150477 GCA_036873485.1 Torymus texanus
ATATATATGTACGAGTGAATAGTTAATAAACAAGATTCCGACGAGTTATGCGCCGTACGTAAAATCACCATTTGTTTTTCACACGTCTGATTATCATAAAATGACGCTAATAAAAAATATGATCAAGGAGCGCTGATGCTGCTGCTGCTGCGAGCTCAAATGGCGAGCATGAGTCATGATACCTGAGGACGGACTATGTATACATCTAACATCTTTTACTTTATCCATATTTCGTAATGAAATAATACAATTGTTATTTTTATCTTAATGCTGATGTACTGATAAATCATAAGATTATGTTTAATATTTGTTCGTTTTAGAAAAAGTTCTAATGTTCTTTCGTTGTAAAAGTATTCGAAATACATGTTAAAATCAGGGCAATCGTTCTAACAGATGACAAGTATGTTTACACTGATACTATAGTTAGGTGAGAAATAAGCCAATAACGTGATATGACAGTATAAGCTATTCATTTTTCTAGAAACGAAGCAAAAATTATTATATCATAAAACTGTTTCGTGGTAGTTCTACTTCAAATGTAATTTTACTTTTATCAAAAGCATAAAAATAATATGAAAAATCATTTTTTACTGTTTTCTACGAATCTTTATATTTACAGTTAAGCATTAAAAATAACAATAATAATCAAAGAAATTTATCACTGTCTGGAAAGTTGAAAAAAAAATTAAAATAAGCATAGATAAATTAAAGAAACTATAATAAGAGCAAACGAAATTACAAATATCGTTAAATAAAATAGGTAGTTACTAAAATTCAATGACCAAAGCGAACATCGAAACGCCAGGAACGATAAAAAATTCATTCGATTATACGCAGTTTAAAGTAACTTTAATGATATAAAGCATAAAATACAGAACATATTGCCACTGACTACCTTGCACATCTACTTCATACACTTGATGACTTTCAATATGGAAAAACCCATAGTGGCTGTACAATTGAATTAAATTTATTGTAACGTCACAATAAAAAAAAAAGTTTCAGACCGACATCACATTTTTTTAACATTATGAATATTACAATGTGCCGTAACATTGTAAACGTATAGTAGTATATTTTTAATAAATCTCAAGAGTACGAGATCCTACCTCGACGATATGTATCTTATTATCGCTGCGCGATCGTGAATTACAAAGTATTATAATAACTACTTCTCACCACACAGTCCGTATAAATGCGCGTCGTCGTCGTCGTCGTAAAGTGACGGCGATCGAAAACTTATTTAAATGATATAAAGAGAGAAAAAGAAGAAGAAAAAAATCAAATTTGCACAATTTATTTATTATGTTTTTTTAATTGATCAGCGCGCGATCTTAGTTGAAAAACATGTATGCAACAGCAGCAACAGCAGCTCGCTTACTCGTATATACGCACGCGTGCGATTACATAATGATTACTTATATGAATGGATCACGTGGCAGTTATCTGCACTCGCTCGCTCACTCGCTCGCTCGTGCTCGTCAATTTCAAAAGTATTATATTCTTTTATAATCCATATAGCATACATATATAGGCTTGAATGCCAGAGAGCCGAGGCGCGAGTTTATTAAAATACAATTGATTTAACGAAAGGGCGTGTACGCGTGTGTATTATGCAAATAAAACACACACACACACACACACACACGGCGAACTTGCAATCGCGCGCGAAGACGCATTCCGTTTGATATTGTATAGCCGAATGACGACATAAAATAATAAAAGGCTACGATAAAAGTACACCGCCAGCGCATGTTCACCAGCTGAGTGTGTGTATATATATGGATATGTTAAAATAAAGGAACGAACCAACCGAACGAAGGCGACAGAGGAGGGAAAAAGGACGAATGTGTATATATTTATACGTAAACGTATGTATATATACTGTAGAGGAGGAGGAGGAGGAGGGAGGGTAAATGGCTGTAGCTGCACGCTTGCTGGGTTCGCTCGCGCGATAATTAGCGCGTGTGCGGCGTCGATATCTGGCTCTCGGGGACGCGTCACGCGGCGGTCAGGTATCGGAAGGGCACATTCGCCAATTGCGCGAGTCAGAGTTGGGGGGTGAAAGGGGGGGGGGGTTGGACGAGAGAGAGAGAGAGAGCAAGCCGATCGTCCGCATCCGTATAGACGCCTCGTTAAACTGCATTTTCAACAACGGTCATTATGTAGAGCACGTGGGCTCGGCTGATAAGTCCGACAATACTCGCGCTTATTTCCCGCCGCGCACGCGGCGCCCACGTTGGTCATGCATATATACATATATATAGATGTATGTATGTATTATGTGGAGATTCTAATGAAAGGTTACCCCTTCCTAATTCGGTTGTAAAAACAATGAAACAGTACAATAATTTGAAGATATACTCCTCTGTAATCAATTATGTTTTACCTGTGTTGTGTTTATATAGGTTATATGATAAATTAAAAAACTTGGGAATCAGCGAAATAGGGTCTTGTAATACTGTTGTAAGGGCAGATCAATTTTTCTTACGGATATTTAAAAGGGGGTAAATGGAAGAAAAGTAGTTAACAATTATTAACCAATATTAAACTCTCATAACTGTAAACAAATTTTCCACATGAAAAGAATTAGGGTTGAAGAAAAGAGCAATGAAGAATTGCGAAAAACGACAAAAAATTATGTTCAAATGCATGTACATTATTTTGCACAGGATTGTCCGATTTTGATGATTCTTATAGCTTAAATTAAAGCTCTTCTATACTTTAACTTTTTTCTTGTATAGTAAATTTGTTAGCACCTTTGGGAGTTTAGTATTGGTGACTACATTTCATCCACTTTTCCCATGTTAAATGTTTATAAGAAAAATTAACTAGCCGATGTCACAAGATCGTTTTCTTGGGTTCCAAAATTATTATCGTTTATTATTGTATACCTATATTACAGAAAATATTTATTACAGCGGTGTGCTGTCTAATTTTTTTCGTACTTTTCTGAATTTCCAAGCTGTGAAAAAATATCATCGGTACTACGAAGATGTTTGAATGTGCGGAGAAAAATTATATTGTCGAAGCGCGTGGTTTTTATTAGTGGAATAGTCCGGAGGAGCGAGGAAGTTATAATAATAATCGTTATCAAGAGATGCACACGTGTGTGTATGTATGCGTATATTACGACGAAATATATTGCATCGGCGAGCAGTAATAAAAAATGTATATCAGTTATTTGCTAAATGAATCGTAAAACTAATATATTGGTAAATAAACCTTGTATCACTATTTATAGATAGACAAACGTTAAATAGATATTCAAATGAGGTGCGCCGTCACTATGAAATTATAATGGAAATTCGCGCGCGCGCGCGCACGCCAGCGCAAGCGCGCATTTCATTATATAAGAGAAATCGTTATTAATTTTTATTATTTCTCATTATTGCCGACGACATGGAAATATACACACACATATATATCATATACATATATATTTTGCTCAAAACAAGAGAGAGAGAGAGAGGAAGAGAGAGAAAGAGAGAGAAAGAAGGATAGATAAAAAAAGGAGGAGACTCGACAACGACATGACTATAAAAAATTATTTCTCGGAAAATAGTTATAAAATTTATTTCAATGACTCATCACTCGCCTACGACGAGTGATTCAATAATGAAGCTAATATAACAATTTTGATTGAGTCAAGGTAGTGTAATAAAATACAATTATTTAATTTCGTGATCTTTCCTCGACTATAGAGCGTATCATTCTCCTACGAAAGAATGCAAGTCATTAGTCATTTTGACATTAGAACATAAATTCAGCTCGACGCCGTGAGAGAGGAGAGACGAGGAGGAGGAGGGAAAGAAGCGGGTAAGAGAGCTCGATTTCTATATACACACGCGCAAGCACACACACGCACGCACGCACGCACGACCATGTATTAATAAAATATAATATTTCGTCTTTTTTTTTCCTTATTCATCGTTCGGATTAAAAAGATGCGAATAACAACAAAAAACACGTAAATTACAGTACGACTGAAAAAGGAATTCAAATACGAAACAAGCGCTCGGTCGCTCGCTCGAACCGTCGTATATAGTATATTAATATGAAAATTTTCTCTACGAGGGTACGATAAATTACGTTAAATTCGGCTGGTATATCTTTGTTTCTCTCTTTCTCGCATGAATCAGCCGGCGCGGTTCGGCCGCGCTCCGAAAACGTGTATATAAAAGAGAGAGAAAGAGAGAGAGAGAGAGGAAGAGAAAGAGTTGGTTGGACTCCCCTGATGTCTCACTTTATTTTTCCCGTATCTTACATATATATATATATGAGTGTATGTGTGCGCATACGACCGCACGAGTCGTAGATGTTTGCATAGCTCGGCGCGTAACGAACGCGCAATCATTGTGTTGCACGTCGTCGTCGTCGTCGTCGTCGTCCGCGCGCTCCACTGTTATTACAGTTGCGCGTAATTGGAGCGAAAGTCGCCGCTCCCGTAATTCGTCAATTTAACGATCACAATGTGTATGTGTGTATGTGTGTATATGTGTCTGTTTTCAGACTGAACACGTCGCGTGCAAAGAAAAAATAATAACTTTTATCGAACGTAGGTATGTATACGAATTACGAGAAGAAAACAAAAAAAAAATTAAAAAGAACAAATTTATTTCGAATAATACCACAGTGATCTTTACATAGCTTGATAGATGACATAATTACCATCTTACATTATATGCATATATTTATATGGTATACCAGCGCAGTTTTTTATATCCCCCAAACTCCCATTCTATTAATAACGATAGTCTTCGGAGCAGTCGTATATATACATATATACATATATATATGTATAATGGGTTTCCCCCGCTGCGAGGAGGTACAACTTTACGACGAAAGATTCTATATTTTATTATAATTGCAACTTGTGCGCAGAGAGAGAGAGAGAGGGGAGGGAGAGCGAGAGCGAGAGCGAGAGAGAGAGAGAGAGAACGAACGCGCAGAACGAAGCACAGACTTTACACTGGCAATTATAGAAAATTTTTTTATATAAATTTATATAGTATTATTTGGCGTAATGATAGTGATCGGGGGCGCGCGCTCGCACACACACACACACACACACACATACTCGCTCGACGGATAACAACGTTGTACTTAATTCCAATAATTATAGGTGTAAGCCACCCATATGCCGAGTGTAAGTTGCAATCAAAACAAAGTATAGGACCCCTTTCCTGCCCCCTTCCCCTTCCACCTCTCTCACTCTCTCTCTCTTCTCCTACCACTATATCATCGTATATATGTATATATATACTCCCGCGCACTCGCACGCACCCACCCTACCCCGCTCGTTCGAAGACTTCTTTTCAGCACAAGAACGCACGTTCACGTATAACCTTATATATATATAAATACGCGATGGAAAAGTGTACGGGCGGATATAAGCAAACCAAGGGAGTACTTCCGTATATATTACACATCTGTGTGTGTATAACGAGAAGGGCCGATCTGAATTCGTATTATAGCTTATTCTTTGTCGTATATGCATCGAAAGCACATAGCGGTTCACAGAATGACGATCAGCTATATACATGCTTGTACTAGCCGAGATTGAATTTTGAAAAAATAACTTAACGCGCGTATAGTAATATAATATATTATCATCTTATATAATAAAGTCTATATATGTCTAGGCGGCAGCAGCGGTGGCGACTGCGGCAAGTATGTCAAGGCGCGATTACGGCGTTTGAATTATCGTCCATAAAACAAATCAAGATTAGTCCATACTCTCTTCGAATATATATCCACTTATATACTCATAATCTATACGTGTATATGCGCACGCTTATTGAGGAAAAAAAAAAGAAAGAATACAACCGCGAATCACATATACCAACTCCATGAAACCGGAATCGCCAAACTTGCCACCGTTGGTTTTCCCCTCACACACACATATATATATATACACACACACACACACACACACACACACACACATACAGTCGTTAGATTTCGCACGTGTAGACCATACGAGAGAGCAAGCGAGTCCATCATGTAACGCTGTTCGATACTGGATCTAGACACTTGCAACGTGCGCTCGTGTATATACATATATATGTATAGATACGTATGTACGTACATACACGTTTCTACACACATAGATCGTCGATATAAATTGTAGCAGAATCAGTCGGCGGCGTACGGGGAGGGGGGGGCAAGGGGGAGAGGGAGAGAGAGAGCGAGAGGGAGATAGACGGAACGGGTAAGTATAGTTACGATAAATCAAGCATATCGACGTCCGGCATAGAATTGCAAATGAGCGCGAGCCGCCATCTTTAAAATAAAAAGTTATACCAGCGGCGGCAGCCCGAGCAATATATATATATATATATATATATATATATATATATGTATTCATGTATGTGTATGTATCTGGCAACACGGACGAAGCCGCGGGACCGCCTTGGTAGTGGTGCGCGCACTGCAGCCACGTGGACGGGGACGCAGACGTTCTCCCTCCCTCCCTCTCTCTCTCTTGCTCTCTTCCCCGCTCGCTCACTCTCTCTCTCTCTCGCGCGCGCCGAGCGAGCAAGGAGAAAGAACTTAAAATGAATAATGTATCGTATATTTAATTCTATATGTATGTATGTATGTATACACATTTACAAGCGAGCGAGCGAACGCGCGGGGGCCTGAGGATGAAGGCTCGCTGCGCCGCTTCGTTGTATAGGTTATGTTATATATATATATATATATATATATATATATCTCATTCGCTTGCTCTTGCTATCTCGTTCCCACCCCGTGTTTCCCCCCTACGAAGAATGAGCTAGCATATTTTCTACAAGAAGGTCGTAACGAATCGACTTTCTAGCGCACGGGCGCGCGCGCGCCTGCAGACGAAACCTCTCGCTTCGCCCGCCGCCGCGGGGTAATGAAAATATTTTTTTATGGAAATTGCCCTCTCGAATTTGTAATTTCGGCCTCCTGTCCTCTCTCTCTCTCTCTCTTTCTCTTTCCACCCCTACTCTTACCGTGAGTATACATCAGAGTACGCGAGCTCAGGCCACACGCCGATCGTTATATGCCTTTTTATCGCTGCAGGAAAAATAATATGCCGCGGACGACGGAACAAGAGAGAGAGCGAGAGAGAGAGAATGCCTGTTAGATGGTCGCGAGCTCGATCATCATCGACGACGACAACGACGGGGGCATTATTTTCTTCCTTCTTCCTCGTTTTTACTTGCAGGACAGAGCGAGAGAGAGATGAGAGATGAGAGAGAATAAGAGAGAGAAATTGTTGTTTTCTATTCGACAGACAATCCTAACTATATTAATTGAGACTCATTCATAAAACGGCTTCATTCATAATTCATATATACCCACCGCCACTGCTGCTGCTGCTGAGCGCAAGCTCGGCGCCGATCACGTTGCCGCGCACGTACGTGTGCTACACGTTTATTTACCCTCTCTTTCTCTCTCTCTCTCTTGCTTTTTCTCTCTTACTGGCGGGCATTTTTGCCAAAGTTTTGCGATTATTTTGTTATCTCTGGAATGAGAGAGAGAGAGAAAGAGCCTTTATTAAAGCGACATATCAAGCGATGTAGCGCAATGAAAAAGAGTCATAAAATGAAATTAGCAAATAAAGCTATATAGGAATAACAAACCATGCCGCGCTGCCGTCACCGCGCCACTATACCGTCACAGCCACTTTACCCGTACGCGCGCACCCCTCTTCCCTTCTCTCACGCGCGTATAAAAATTATTATTTTTTTTTATTACAAAGTCCAATGAAATTATGAGGATCGCAGAGTATACATGCGCGCGTGTGTGTGTATATATATATATATATATATACACCGTGGCAGGTCGAAAAGCGCGAGCGTCATGTAAATTTGCGTACTATAGGCGTGGAGAGAGAGAGAGAGAGAGAGAGAGAGAGAGAGAGAGAGAACGCAGCATAGCGGCTTGGGTTGGGCAAAAAAAAATAAAAGGAAAATAAAACTATAAAGGAACGATTGTTCGGTGAACGGCGGCAGCGGTGTGGCGGCTCGCATGCGTGTGTGTATAGGCATATACGCATGCTGGTCGATGCACCAAAAAAAAAAAAAAAAAAAAAAAATAACGAAATAAAAAAGCAATTCGACGTGCGATTACGGCGATAAATTGGCAAAATCTGAAATCCGAAATGGATGTGCGGCACGGACACGTTCGTGTCGACTTTTCGCCTTGGGGGTATTTAAAAATAGAAGCTATCGACGCTCTCTTCGTAACGTACATTTTTCAACATAGTTCAGTGTTCCATACATACAATACAAAAATGATTAAAGTCGGAGAATTGCACTTGTGGCTGCGCGTGGCGTAAACGAAGCGGTAGTGCTATGGTCAATAGCATACAAATTTCAAGGTATATAATGCAGAATTCAAAGAATTCGATAATACTCGAAGATTCGCTTATGGTATACGCGGGTATAAAAATATAAGATGCTAAATAATTATACTGAGAATAAATACGCATTGGTGCGATCATTTGCAATTCTCCTTGCCTTTATTCCGTTCAATCCTGTAGTAAGTGGGCCAGGATGATATACTGAAAATGGGATGGTAATCGCACGGTGATGGCTTCATTTAGTATGAAAGAAAAGAAAGCAGGTATATGAGTATGAGATTTAATCCATGGGTACATTCAGTTACTTGAAGCTTGTACGATGAGGTGTGATGTGACCACTGGGATTAACAGATCAAAGCTTTGAGTGCAAAGAACTCTGTAAGCTCTAGGATTAAGACAGTTTATTTTTTTTCAATGGCTTAGACTTTTAACTCTTACCTAATAAGACGAAGAGTTACTAAAGATGGACATGAGATTCTTGATAATATTATCTGTTTTATACAACGGATAATGACTATTGCATTGCTATTGAATGATACCGAAAGGAGTAATATCCTGCAACGAGGTTTCAGTACATTCCCTTGGGTAATACCAGTCATGGAGTGCTACCAAGTCAAGAGTGACTTTAGTGACCGGAGTTTCTTTACTATAGAAGTTCTAGACATTTCGGTAGCAGCTCGACAACATGTAATGCTCAAATCCTTATTCATATTAACTTGTTCCTTCAATTAATTTACATTTTTTTTTTTTTTTTACAAAATCGAGATGAAAAGAACGTATTTCTACTAACAAGCAGAGTGTCATACTTCTGGATCATAGGATTAGCTCAAATTTCTGAACGTTATTTTTTTAGTATAAAAAATATAAATCCTATTTTAAGATTTTATCCGTTGTATTTAAAGAACAAAGATATAGACGTTTTTCGAAATATGTAGGGGAAATTGATTTATATGGATACATAAATAAATCGATAGGCAGTAGACACAAAAGCTTTCATATAAACTCTGATCCGTTAAATAATATTGATTCCTCAAAAAGTTGTATGCAATCTAATATAACGTAAGACAACGTGATTAAAACCGATTGAAGGTGTTATTTTTAACGATTTTCTTACGTCGTCTTTGATGGCTTATAACTTTTTAATGAATCTATATTTGTAAATGAATTAGGATTCGAATGAATGTTTTTGTGTCTAGGTCTGGTTATTTTTGTATGATTAATCTGTCAATTTTTCCGTATGAACTTATTTGAGAATCAATGGACACCGATTTTACCAAGATATTTAAAAAAAAACGCTTTATTTTTGTCCTTAGAGACTAATAGACACAATCCTAAAACAGGTGTTTTTTTCTTAAAAGATGACATCTTAAAGTTTTAATCGAATTCGAGGATCATGAGAAGTTGACTTTGCAAGAGAGCTGATTTCTAAGAAACCTCGGAGGGAAATTCATTGATAGAGAGATTGAATAGAATACCAATTACAGTAGAAATACTGATAATAGAAATAAACTTTGGAAGTAGCGTTTAGATATCACCGCCCACTTACGCTCACAAGAATTTGTTTAGACGTGAGTCAGTATAATTTTGTTGTGAGGCACAATAGTTTTCAGTTCACCAGAAGAAATATATCCTCGTAAGCCTGTATACTATAATAGCGATGGAAATTTTCTCTGCCAACACGTCAACGTTCAAATCGTTACGTGACACATTAATGTCACATTTTACAATATTTATATCATTCACGTCACATGAATTATATTTACAAATCTAGAAGAGTGATATTCGTGACTCTTAACGTTCCAGATTGCAATTAACCACCATTATACACACCGAATGCTTCACGATCATCGTGTTTTTAGGATACCTAATCCCAGATGGTTTTAGACTGTATATTGGGAGGTTACGCATTATTTGCACATAGCCTCGTGCTCTCACAGAGAAGAGAAGGAAGAAAGGATTGGAGGACTCACACCGCATGCGTCCACGTGTTATTTGTATTGGTTTAGCGCGCTCGAGCTCGCGTCAGAAGAGCCGCACGCGCGCGTGCAGCAACCACGGGAGGGCAATGATGCTACGTTGCGCGTTACAACTGCGGTGGGAGGAAAGGGGGATGAGAGAAAGAGAGAGAGAGAGAGAGAGAGAGAGAGAGAGAGAGGGGAGATCGATTGGCCGGCTTTTATGTCAGTCCGGCTATTCGACACCATGGAAAACGACACCGAGTCACGGTCACGGTTATGGCAGAGCTGAGGCGCGCGCGCGCACGGGCGAGTGTTATTATGCAGGTGCCTCTATAGCACGGCGCAAATGCGCGCACGTGAAGTAGATGAGAGAGAGAGAGAGGGAGAGAGAGACGAAGAGGAAGAAAGAGGAAAGAAGTATACTTGCCGCAATAAAGCGCTATACGCAGTTTATTAATAATGCCGTACGGTTTGATGTTTTATGGTCGTATCATGAGCGCTCAGTCATTTTCTTGCGCAATACTTTTATTTTCACAATAAAAATGCCGCAGCTTGTATACTATATAGCGGACCATACCGCTGCTGCTGCTGCTGCGGGTTCTCAACTCTCGAGATCGAGCGAAGCGAACTGCTTGCCATTTTTATGTAATACACGCCCTACTCCTCTTCGCACGCGTATGAGGATAATAATTTAGATAGACAGACAGAGAGAGAGAGAGCGTGACAAAGTGTATAAGACAAAAAGAGAGAGAGAGGGAAATGCTTTTATAATTTACTTGTATAATCATGCCCGCTCGTTCGTTCGCTCGCTCAGTATATCGTGTAATTATTAAAAATATTAACATAATTGTCCTTCGCCGCGGAGCGATTGCCGTTATTACGAGCAATATTATTACAGTTATACATTAGGAATTTTTTAATAATTATAGAAATAAGAAATTCAGAACCGCGCGTTTGTGTTCATATTATATACGCGTGTGTGTGTGTGTGTGTGTGTGTATATGCACGTGTCCGTATACTCATATATACTATCTATCTATATATATATATATATATATATATATATATATGTATGTACGAGCGGTAATTACCATAAAAGTATATAGAAGTAGTTTTCTCTCTCTCTCGCTCTCTCCCGCGAGCGCTCTTTATCGTAAATCATTTCCATGTTTTTCTTGTCTCGCGACTTTTTAAGCAGCAGCAGTAGCAGCAGCTCCGGCTGTCCCGCCGCCGCAATGGACAAAAAATTCCGTTACACATATATAACGAGCGAGAAGCGGAAAAGAAAAGGAAACGTGCGCTGCAGGAGCGGAGAGAGATAGAGAGAGGGAGAATAAGGCGGGTGGGAGAGGGAGAAATAATTAGACTCGTTGTTCGGCGATTGTAATGAAATTCAATCGAGAAACGCGAGGTTTTATATATAAATGTATATAGGTATATAGCAATACATACGTATACACACAAACACACACACTTATGTGGGGCTGGTTATATAGTATGCCCGTGAGTCTTGACGTAGTTCGTTCGAGCGCGATGACGTAACAATATAAATATTCCTAGAGCACCGCACGTATAGAACTGTATATATGTATACATACGTGTATATTATATTATGTGCTATACTATAATATATCTATATATACATATATATACCTACACGCGAGACACATTAACAAATTCGCCTTTAATCTTAGCGTGTACTTAATAAATATTGATACAAAAGTTAATTTAGCTTATCTATTCCTGATATAACATCTAAAATAATTAGCTTCTCGGGGCAGCTCTCACTGCTGCTGCCGCCGCCACCGCTGCCGTCGCGGCTGCTGCTGCTGCTGCGCCTTCAAACCGCGACTACGAGCAAGAGCGAGCAAGCGAAAGAGAGAGAGCGTCTTATCTTAACGAAATAACTGCGCAATTAGAGTGGCGCTAGAGGTCTCGCTCTCTGACTCTCTCTCACTCTCTCACCGAAACTTATTCCCTGTGCTTTACGGCCGACCATATAATACTCTCTCTCTCTCTCTCTCTCTCTCTCTCTCTCTCTCTCTCTCTCTCTCTCTCTCTCTCTCTCTCTCTCTCT
>JAYJLV010000056.1:7190587-7201333 GCA_036873485.1 Torymus texanus
AGAAATAACGTCGCGTCCCAGAAATAACGCTTATATACATTTTACCGTCCCAGAAATAACAATAATGGATACATATAGGAGGGCAGCGCATACACGCAGATAACGTTTATAGTGCACTTGTCACAGAGCTCGCGAGTGAACGGGCGTACGGGCTGGTAGGCGGGCTGGCGGACAGGGAGGGGGGGGGGTAATACATACACAGGAGGCATTCTGTTGAGCGAGCCAATAATTATTGTTTTTACGCGGTAGCAGCGGACTGCAATTAAAAAGTGTTTATTTATTCAGGCCCGGCTTTTTAGCATGCGCGCGCTCTCGCAGTAGCAGTATAGCCCCCCTTTCGTCGACGCGCGTTCACTCACTCTTGCGTTTACGCCGATCACAAACAGAGCGCGAGAGAGAGTGCAAGCGAAATCCAGCGCGACGGGGCTACGATTTTTTAGCTTAAACAAAGTGTTGCTTTCCAATTTTTACCAGCCGATGGGCGACGCTAAAGGGGGAGTGGAGCGAGTAGGGGAGAGAGAGTGGCGAACGCGAAAAAAAAAAATTATTTACGCCGACGCGACGATAAAAATTGTCGACGCATGTGAAATCGAGCGGCGATAAACCGCTGACGCTGGTAATAAGGAAATCTTATAAAATATGTAAAAAAAAAAAAATAATGAAAAAAAATGATGAAAAGGAGAAAATTTCTCGTGCTCCCGCTATGTTATATATTATGTATACGTTTACCTGTAATATAAATATATATTTATATATGTATATGTATATTGTATGTATACGAGTGCACGTGCGGACTTTGCGCAAATAGGGGATAAATGCGATGCTGTATGATATATATATAATATAGAAAAACGAGCGAACAAGAGTACGTAAATATTTCTGCATCCCTCGTACAGATTTTTTTTTTATTATTATCGTCCTGAAATTTTTGTAATTGTATATAATTGAATACATGTAATAACCAACGACTGATGCACGTTGAAATATACAGAACCGTAGACGCATATACGCAGATACAGCGTGTGCTCGCTAACGCTTCTCTGTATTTACCCGTGACATTATCTCAGTGGCGTGATTTATTATTTATTAGCGAGATAACTTTTATTATTGTAACCCCGGCGCTTTATAAAAATACCACGCGCGAGCGCGATATATTGAGCGGACGAGCTATAGTATAACAGACGCTGTAGAGACAAAAAAAAAACAACCATCGATGCAGCGACAACAAAACGAAACAGGACGACAACACGTGCGACGACCAAAGAAGAAAAAAAAAGTATAGACATTGGACGACCCTAATTTTCGGCACGCAAACCGGTGCACCCTTCGATGTATATACACCTGAACGCTACCGGTATATATATTTTATATTATATATCGGTTCACCGGTGTATAGTATAGACAAGGAAGAAGATGGCATCAATGTGTGAATATATATAATATATAGGAAGAAGCTGAGGCACTCGCACGTAAGAATAATACGAATGCGCGATAATAAAATAAAAATCCGGAGATAACGAGCGCCGAGTTCCATCATCTTTCTCTCGTTGTCTCACTGTCTGTCTCTGTGTATGTCTCCCTCCTTTGGCTTGCAAAACAAATCGCGTTCGGCTTTTATATTATACACGCGGCACACATACACACACACAGACGTATATTCTCGACGCTTGGTCTCTGTTTACACAAGACTTATGCAACGAGCAAGCGCGAGCGCACTTCTCTCCTCTGTATCTCTTGCATATTGTTATTATCATTTAGTATACGCCGATTTATTAGTCTTATTATACAATTTCGCGTGTCCCGGAAAATTACCAAGAAACTCTTGGTTGTTGACGATTCCTTAACTTCGCACTACGCATCATCATATATAATATAATATAGTTAGGCGAAACGTTTAACTGACTTTGGCAATTTTATTTCGAATAGACTAGTTTTCGCTTCGCTTATACTCGCTTGCTCCCTCTTTATCGGTAACTACGTTATTGTCGCGTTAACGAATATATACTTTGTTTTATACTTTATATATTCTATAATTCACTCTTGTTCTCTCGCGTATATATACGCGCGCCCGTTGAGCTCGCGTAGGTTCGTCGCACGCGTGCGTATATATACGGCAGAAAATTTGATATACCGTATAGTATACGTATATATATGTATATATATATGCCTCTCGTTCTCTGACGCGATGTGCTAGCTCGCGCGAGTAATAATTTCATTAATTTTTATTATAATTGCCCGAGTGTAATTAGATGAATGTCAGGACGGTAAATCCCAAATGCAACTAGCGTACATAATAATACGATGCGCGTACAATATTCAGCCGGTGCACGCGCACGCATGTCTATCCTATATACGTATATATAGATATAGGTATGTATGTATATGTATGTTGCGAGCACGCAGACTCTGAGCGCGCGCGCGCGCACGTGTGTACGAGGTGAAAGAGCGGGCGAGTGCAGCAAGCGAGTATAAGCGAGCTTGCAGCAGTAGAACTGGCGCGCGCGCGCTCGCCTCTCTCGAGATATCGCGTGTGTTTATCATTATTTATGTGCACGCACGAAATGGGATGGATTCGACATAGAAACAATGGAATTTACAATAATTCGTGTTGTAAAGCAACACACAGTGATGCGAGAATTCTATGTGTCTACTCGCGTTGTTGGCCGACGTATGTATAACTCTCCTGGTATATAGCATGGACGCTGTCATCTATATAGCTACTATACTCCGTGACGGCGTTTCCTAGCCTTTCCACTGTACATCATATATATATACACACACACATAGCCAGATACAGAAAGTGTATAGATGTATGAACACATACGTGATCAAATCGCTGCAGAAACTGATGCGCCGAGAGTTTTCCACTCATATCCGAGAGAGAGACAGAGAGAGAGAAAGAGAGAGATTTTCTACACTCATTATCAGCGATAAATGTTAATGCTCTCGAAACTGGAATGGCATTTCCAACAATTTCAATAATTAATACTTGTATATTCACTTGATGGCGATACCACCGAGTGAGAGAGAGAGAGAGAGCTAGCAACCGAACAAGTATGTGAGTGAAAGAGAGAAAGAGAGAGAGACAGAGAAAGAGCCAGCAGAAGCGCATGAGTGCATATAACAATGGAATCTCGTCGATCCCGCACACACACACATACACTAACACTTGGTGCTTGCATGAGTTCAATATAGAAATTCCGAGAGTAGTTGGTCGGGCCCTGATTATTAATTACTTATAACAATCGCGTCAATTAATCGTTTAGGCGTGCGAGCTCGCACGATCCCCGTGTATATATACACACACGTGTATACCCGTATACACGTACATATATATAGAGAGAAAGAGGGTGGACAAAAGAGAGAGAGAGAGGGAGAGAGGGAGAGAGAGAGGGGGGGGGGGAAACATCCGCGACGAAACACGCGCGTCACATGCGGACTTGTTTGCAGACTGATTTTCGCGCGCTCACGTGATAAGCGATCTCGCGCGTCCGAAATCGACTGCAGAAGCGACGCGTTCGTTCGGGTATTACATATATACTCTCGTTCGTATATAATATATATATATTCGCATACCGAGTTGGTGGTGCACGCACCTCTCATGATTCTTCCGTCTTTTTCTCTCTCGTGAACTATTACGAGGTCGCGACATGAAGAGAGGGATGGGGATGGGGGGGAGAGAGGGGGTGAAAAGGGGAGATTTAACTGCCGCGCCCTTAATGATATACGCGTATGTATATATACATTCGAAATACGAATTCGCCATAAAAGTGTACGCCCGCTCGCCTGCCTGCCTGCGCACGTTGATGTTCGCATCGTATAATTTCTGATGTTCAATTTTCTTTTATTAAATACAAGGCTGTATTCAAATTCGCCGCGCGCATTATTGTTACATATATTGTAATTCAAAAATATCGCGAGAGAGAGAGAGAGAGAGCGCGCAGAGTTATACGACCGGATGATAAATAATTTAAGCGCGAGTGAGTATAGGTATGCGAAGCTCTGCGCACGATTCAAATTTTAATTTTATACGGACCTATAAAAGTATAGGTTATATTCTGTGCGAGGAGATCAGCTGCAGCAAGCGTGCGAGTAAGCATATAAGCGAGGGAGGGACCTAAACGATATTAATTATTATTAGCTTATTAAAACATTCATATTTCTAATAACTATGTAACGATTAATGACAATGAGTGAAGAGCGAGTGAGCAAGCGAGCGAGCGCGGTTAAATTATCATTTCGAGCCGCTCGAATTATTAATTAGCTTCTACAAATTTTGACGACTGGGTTCTCATATGCGCACGCAGGCGCGTGCGTTCCTCGTTATATATTTATATACATATATACACACACACACACACACACACACACACACACACACACACACGCGTGCATGTGCGCTTGCTATTATATATTTATCGAAATTATAAACTCGCCGAGTATATATGTGTGTGTGTGTGTAGAGTGTAAAAGGGGGGGAGAAAAAGAAATATAATAACAATAATGCATGAAAGTCGGTCGCCTGGTTCTATTTTTAAAATCAGAGAAAGGAGCTTTCATCCGCAATTCCTAACGAGAATAACTAACTGAAAGGGACAATTTATTTCAGCGCGCGTGCGCCCGCATGGGTTTTACAATACACAATAAAATTATGACGTTAAATAAGAAGCGAAAGAGGTGGAGGAGGAGGAGGAGGAGGAAGAGGAGAAAGGGAGGCAAAAAAGAGGGGAATGAGGGAGGGTGGGAGGGAGGGTAGAAAGAAAAAGACGAGGAAGAATTAAGTTTTACCGACGCACGTCCCCTTAAATTTCGTCCACGCACATATGTATTTTTACGAGAATGCTTAAGTGCGCGGAAAACAATAGACAGAGAGCGAGAGAGAGTTGGCGGCGGGACGGGCGGTGGGAGTACGGGGAGAGAGAGAGCGGAGGAGGTGGAGGAGGAGGAGGAGGAGGAGGAAGGAGAAAGAGCGCGCGCGGAAAAGGTGGAATTCGCGACTGAGAGAGAAAGAGAGAGAGAGAGAGAGTACGCGAGCGATCGAAACGAGGCGCGCACTACGGCTCTATACCATGCCAGAGAGAGAAAGGTATACAGAGAGAGAGAGAGAGAGAGAGAGAGGGGGAGAGAGAGAGAGCGAAAGAGAAAGAGAGAGAGAGAGCGGCGTATGGCGACTGGTAACGACGTGGGCGGGCGGCACGGGGAGGACGTGAGGTTAGAATAAATAAAGCGATAAAATATAATATTACATCGCATTGCGACTGGCTGCCTGCGCGCGCTTGCCGTATATTCCAGGGTGCATTGGCCTCACAAATACTCGGCCTTCAGACGACGCACTCAAACACACGTACATATATACATATAGATATACATATATACTATATATATATACATAGAGCTCGCTCTTGTATACACACACATACACACATACGCGGGCTCGCACGCACGTACCCATACGCTTTAAGCGACTCGACGCCAAATAACTCGCGCGCTCGCTACTCATCATACACATTTGCTCTCCACCTTTTATTTTCTCAAGTCTTTCTTCTTTTGTAATAAGAGGGGGAGAGAGAGCGAGGGGGGAGAAAAAAAAAATATATATATAATGTATATACACGCACCGACGTATACGACTCCTCGTGCGCTCATATAAGCCCTCGTATACAAACAGCCGAGTGAGCGAACGATCGAGCGCTGCGGGATCTTCTTACGTATTCGAAAGAGAGCGAGAGAGCGAGCGAGCGCTTCCGATCCGCATTGTAAATTTTCCCGGCTCACTCCGCGAAGCGGATATATAAAATCGAGGATTACTATACGATGGAAGAGAGAGAGAGAGAGAGGGAGGGAGGAGAGGCTCGCGATCTGTCGACTAAACTTTTGTCAATGATTTATCGCGACTTTCGCCTTTATAATTCAGCCGCGTCTCGCGGAATTTTTGAAATATACGGCTGAGACTCCCTCTCTTTCTCTCTCTCTGCAGCTCGGCTGCCATTTGAATATACGTCAAATAGAGTAAAGGAGAAGGTGGAGGAACTCGTCTCGAAAAACTTTCGTACACGTACTTATATACATATGCGTGTATGCACGCGCGCGCCCGCCGCTGCCGCGGTATAAATCAAAGCTCACCGGCCGCTTGACGAATTAAATTCTCATGCCCGACGTCTTCTTCTTCTTCTTTCTCAAAGAGCAAAAATTCACGTGTATGTTTTTACGTATACATATGTTGTATTTTTTTTTTTTTTTTTTTTGGTCGGTATGCCGCATTTATTATTTTCTCTATGGTTTCCTTTTCTTTTTCGCAAAAAAAAAAAAAAAAAAACGCGTTATTATAGAGACCACCGTCGTCATCGACGACGGTGCCATTCGCCCCTTTTAATCTACGGATAACAAACTTGAAAGCAGGATAGAGAAGATGTGTCTTCGTCGTCACGCTCGGTTCTCTATATAACATGCAAATGCAGACGCGCGCGCTAACGCGCTCCATTTAAACGAGAGACGCGCAACAACGCGTACATGCGCGCGCTGCGCTTTCGGTAAACAGAGCATCTCTTTTCGTAACTCCGTTTTTTTTCTTTTATATACGTGTATATATATATGATATATACTTTAGCGCCGACGTAGCTCGCGTGCGGGCAAACGAATTATCGGAAACGCGACGATGTGCGTGTGTGTGTGTGTGTGTATATATATATATATATATATATATATATAATCGCTATGTCAACTATCCGCGCGAATTCGCATAGGTGAGTCAACCGTTTGTATATACGTATACGCGGTTGTATATATGTGGTAGAATAGAGACGAGCGAGTTCTATTTGTTCAGCCTTCTATTATTATTATAATGTCGAAAAAAAATGTTATATATACATCATGCAGTTATAGGTAATAGTAACATAAGTGGATGTACGCTTTCATATATATTAGGATAATAACCTAATGTCGGAAGTGCACAAATATAACGAAGACATGTAAGTGTAGGAACAAAACGCTTTTGATCGATGCGCAAAAGTACGTCAACCCTCTCGTACACCTTTCCACGAAAGCACACGTGTGGAGGGCGCTTGACTTGGCTGCGTATACATGTACACATATTATATATATACACACACACACACACACACACACACACACACACACACACACACACACACACACACACACACACACACACGCACGCATCTTTTATTGCGATCTCTTATCTCGGATGCCTTATCTAGGAAATTTTATTCTCCTTTTTCGTCGCGTATTATAAGTCGTATAGGCAACGCTCCACACTTCCGTTATCTCGTTCGCGCATATATAGCTATTTTATTCTATTTCCATGCACATAAGTGAGAGAAAGAGGCTCAAATATTTCGTTTGTATATATATATATATATATACACACACACACACACACACACACACACACAAGTCTTTTAATAAGCGCTCGCCTTCCACTCGCTCGTTTATCATCGCTCTCGTCCATTCTTTTTCTGCCCGTCTCTCAGCTTAGGGCATGCTCGTATATACCTCGCTTGATTAATGCAATCATTACGCTGTCGTTCCTCTCGCTTCTCCTTCTTCTTCTTCTTCTTCTTCTTCTTCTTTTGCTTCGTCTTCTTGTCTTTCTCCCTCTTTCTTATCCGTTGCTCTCTTCTCGTATTCGAGTTCGCGCGTGCGCGCGCTCTTTTTCGTTTCAGTCATTCTTTGTTGTGCTTGTATATAGTATACCTATACGCGCTACAACCGACGGGAATTTCGAAATTCGCGCCGAAACCGAGTACCTGCTGTTGCTGTTGCGCGCGAAAGTCTCGTGTTTAAATTTTCGGCACAATAGAGGTATGAATTTCCACTCTCTCTCACACACTCGCGTGAAATCTCGCGTTTGTTTGGATTAGCCTAATTAGCGTCTGTTTTTCCGCTTTTTTCCGATCCGCGGTTTGTCTCTGTATGACGCGCGTGCGCGTGGCTTATAAAAATTCATAACTTACTCTTTGCGATACATCGTAAACAGACAGACAGACGCAGTATATGTATATAACCCCTTTTGTGTGCGATAACTCACCTGCAACAGAAACAAAGAAAAAAAAACGCAATTAAAAATTGAGTAGGTAGTCTAACTATAAATATACATCTTATACAGTTGACACATACAGGTATATATACGCATATAAGACATAAAATTATATTCACAGAATCTCCACTTTTCGTATAAATAATTCAAGCTAAGCCTTTACAAACGAGCGTATTGAGTATTGACAGGCCCGCCATGCGCCGTCGGCAAAACAAAGTAGAATGTAGCTGCAAAATGTAGAATAAATGTATAGACCTCCCTCCTTGCTGCTCTCCCCGTCACCCTACCCCCTTCCCTTCTTTTCCTCAAGAAACTTGTACACATGTGTGTATATGTATGTATGTGTACGCTCGCGGTAAAAAGACGTCGCTACTAAGTCTGCACCCGGTTAAAAAATTCACGAAGCCCACGCTTTTTCCCAGTACCCTCCCCCCTCCTTTTCTCTCTCTCTCTCCACACATACACATACACATACTCGCGAGAGAGAGAGAGAGAGAGAGAGAGAGACCGGATTTTATTCAACTCTCGTATAGAAAACCAAGAGCCAGGCCTCTCTCTCACTCCTTCTCCTTTTCATACACACAAAAGCTCGCGCCCGCTCGCGCGCATAGATCCATTAGAAAGGTTTTAAACACACACACACATACACATACACATACAAGCGCGAATGAGCTATGGCCTCAGCGCTCTTTTAGGACGAAGACGGAGAATCTCTCAAGGGGGTTTTCGTAAGGGAGGGGAGGGGGGCAAGAGAGAGAGAGAGAGAGAGAGAGAGGGAGTAAAAGGGGGACGAGAGAGCGGTAAAATAATAAAATAAAATAAATATACCCGACGCGCGTGGACGATCGGAGAACTCTGCGCTGTAGCGAGAGAGAGAGAGAGAGAGAGAGAGAGAGAGAGAGTGAGAGAACGAAGCAAGCACGCGCTGTGCTCGGTGCGATAGCGGGCGAGCGCGCTCACATAATGATATACAAATAAAATATCCCGCGCTGCGGCCGACAGTACGAGGGAGAGAGAGAGAGAGTAGGAGAGGGAGAGGGAGAGAGAAAGATACTTATTTGCCCGAGTTTGTTCATCATCTGCCGCTTGCGCACGCGTTCGCCGGCTCGTTTCGTAAACGCGTGAGTAACAATAATAAGAGCGAGATAACGCTAATAATAACAATAAGGAAATGTAATAATAGAAAAATGGAAGAATAACAGGCTGAACGCTGTTGTTGCTCTGCGTATATATATATATATATATATGTATATATACGGGCGTGTGTATGCGTATATAGAAAAGCAGGGTGGATATATGTGATTTAGTATTGGTCACATATGTGTGTGTGTGTGTGTGTGTGTGTGTGTGTGTGTGTGTGTGTGTGTGTGTGTGTATATATATATATATGTGTGTGTGTGTCGGTGTGTGTGTGTGTGAATATCGAGCGTCGTGTATTTTCCATCCGTCAGCACGTCGTCTCGCCGCCGCGGCCGCCGTCGCCGTCGTAGTTTAATATTAATATACACATATATAAGAGTCAGAATGCGCGAGGGAGAGAGTGAGAGAGAGTAAAGAATGTGTAGCGTATACACACACATACACATATGTATATACAAACACACACACATATATATATATATACATACATACACTAACTCGCGGAGGCCAAAGTGGTAAAGCTCGGCTGGCTCGTTGTCGAGGGGCTGCGTTCGCTCGCGTTCGCGTTCGGGGCCAGCTGTACACCCGAGACTCGACTTTGGATAATATATAAATGGCTATAGGCCATAAATTTCAATAAAATAACACGAGTGTATGGGTGGCGCGGGCGGCCGGCCGGCCGGCCGGGCGCCGAGGCGGGAGCGAGATGAAGCTAAAAGGCGGCGGTGGCTCGGTACACGAGGGAGAGAGCGAGAGAGAGAGAAGTATGAGAGAAAGAGAGAGGGGGAGAGAGAAGCAAGTATAAGAGAGAGAGAGAGAGAGAGAGAGAGAGAGAGCAGCCGAGCGAAGCCGAACACTGCCGGAGCTCGCTGTACACTTTACATGTGTGTGTGTGTGTATGTGTGGGTGTGTGTGTGCGAGCAACTGAGCACTGTACTCTATGTGTCTGTGTGTTCCTGTATGTATATGTATATATGTGCTTCGACACGATTCATATACGTTCATTACGAATGCATACGAGCACGTTAGATTGTACGTTAGTGCCTTGTAATAAAATATTGTAATGCTGGCCTACTTCTGCAGCGAGCGCACTGTGCACTCGGCATAATATCTCCCGAGGCATTCTTATGCGCTCTCTCTCTCTCTCTCTCTCTCTCTCTCTCTCTCTCCCCCTTCTCGTTTATTTATTCTGCGGCGGCGGCCGTGTACAATAGAGTATAAACGCGCAGGACGGTGCGTGGGGCCCCGCGGGACTTACGTTGTTGTATCGAGCGCTAGGGACCCCGTAGGACTCTTGCTGATTCGAGGTGAAATTTCGAAGGTATATATATACGCGCGTGTAGCGGTTAATCGGTTGGTATAGGATAAGATTTTTTTTTTCTCGTTCCGCTTCGTTGCGCTATTATAATTAGTATTATAATGTAGAGAGAGAGAGAAAGGAAATAAGTTGTTAGTAATTATGTAAAGACGATGAAATCGCCTATATATATATATATATATATATATATATACACACACACACACACACACACCGGGCTTTGGAAAGAGTT
>JAYJLV010000056.1:7217019-7229603 GCA_036873485.1 Torymus texanus
AAAAAAAAAAAAAAAAAAAAAAAAAAAAAAAAAAAAAAAAAAAAAAAAAAAAAAAAAAAAAAAAAAAAAAAATAATTCCGCGATAGATGTTGCAAAAAGTTTTATCTCACTTTTATAATGCAAACGTAAATTTATTACAGGTCACTTTGGCTGAAAATTAATATTAATCGGGCGCGCCCGCGCGCGAGAGCGAGTCGTCGTCGTCGTCGTCGTCGTCGTATTAGCAAATGAATATTAAGTAGTTAATGAAATAAATGAATAAAAATACGTTATCTTCGATATTCATTACGTTTATTAAACTTAATGTCCCAAGAAGTCGATTAGCTCACGAATGGCCTCGAATAAAATATTAAATAAAATATAACGAATTCAACATTTTACAGCTCATTTAATTCATTTATTCACGCGGTCGGCGATTACGTAATGTTTGTTTTATTCTAACATAATTAACGTTAGTATCGCGCATCCGCCTGTAACCTTCGCTAATAAAGTCCATTTAGAAAAACCGAGCGAGCACGCGTGCGTGTGGAAAATTCAGAAAACGGAAAAACGCTCACCGCACTCAGGACAAAGCTGCATGAATTTAAAAACATAATTCTCTTCTACGGGTGAGTGTAGAAAAAAAAAAGTGCTTAGGCCAAAGCAAGCGAAATAATAATTTTTCAGTAGTACGCGAGCGGGTGGCCGAACAGACGCATATACATGCGAGTATATAGCAAAAGTCTCGCCTCCTGCAACTACTCTACCACAGCAGCTCTCTCTCTCTCTCTCTCTCTCTCTCCTCTCTCTCCTCAGTAAATGTAAACGACTGAACAACAAAAAGCGGCAAAAAATTTATATGCCCGCACACACACACACATACGCGCGCTCTTTCACTCTCCTGCGCACACTCTGGAAAGATAAAAAAAAGCAGCGAGAGACAGAGAGATAGAGATAGAAAGCCGGAACGCGCCGAAGGGAAGTAGGGAAAGAAGAGTGCCGGGCATTTTAATACATCAAACTTTTCAATTTGGGGCGTATCGCTCCGAAGAGCGCAAGCGAGTGAACGCGAGAGACAGACACACATACATATAGAGAGAGAGAGAGAGAGAGAGAGAGAGAGAGGGGCGCTACGAGTACAGTAGTATAACGCCGAGTCGTGGTGTATAAGAGAGGGAGGGATGGTGACGGCGATGTGGTATACGTAACCGTAGAGGAACCGGTACGCAGCAACGGCATACGCGCGCGTCGAAACGATCCTTCTGATATATCGCTTACGTACCGCGTTACGTTCGGCCGATCAACGTAGAATCTATGGGGGGGCAGGCAGGCAGGCAGGCAGGCACCCGTCGTTGGTGTTGCTGCTGCTGCACCGGCATCCGCGTATATCGAGCGATAGCATCCGAGAGCGAGCGAGCTCGTTTCTTGCTGGCGCTCGCGCGCGCGCCACCCTCGACCTATAATGCTAGCGCCGCACACCCATCATATATACTATATATACATACATACACACACGTGTATTTCCCCTTCACATACTCGTCTTTCTCTCTCTCTCTCTCTCTCTCTCTCTCTCTCTCTCTCTTTATATACGCGATTGTCTCCGCTCGCGCGTATACAGGGGGTAGTAGTAGTAGGAGGAGGAGGAGAAGGTAAAAAAAAACAACTCTAATTTAAACGGGGGACCCGAACGAAGAAGGAAATATGTAGTCGCATCCGGTATACGTATGTACGTACGTATGTATGTGTATCAAAATGAATGGCGCCGCCTGCACCTCTATGTGTGTACCTACAATTCACGATTTACTGTCTCGCGCTCTACTCTCCCAACTCTTTCCTCTCTTGCTCGTCCGTCCACGTACCGTCCCCGCCTCCTCGCACGCGTATAACTTAACCTCCATGCGACAATACTACTACTACTACTATGTAGCAGTAACAGCAGGCGCGTTATTGCCCAAAAACGTATAATACAACAGAGGATCTACGCGGGGGGAAGATTAAATTTTTCTCTCACGCGATGCCCCTATATATATATATATACACACACACACACACACACACACACACACACACACACACACACACACACACACACCAACGAGCTGACTAGATATATATATGCGGGCGGCAATTATGACGCCAGTACATGTTATACATTTTACACTTGATTCTTTTATATTTCATAACTTATATATTGTGTATACAGGCTACTATAGTGCTGTGTACGTATAATAATAATTTTTCCATTTCGCCGGTATACGAACGGTTCTTTCGTTTATTTGTATAACGAGGACACGCGATTGGGACGACCCTTCGCGGTAGTAGTAGCGGCTGAGACGAGTCAGGCCAGCACATCGTATGATCGTCGTCTCGTTTTTTACCGGTGAAAAATTTTTCCTTTGCCTTGTCTACTCTTTCTCTCTCGCTCTCTCTCCTCAAATATAATAAATGTTTTGTTATTTTATCATTATATATCATCTCTCTTCCCTCCCTCCACGCGTTTCAACCCTCCCACGAGCGTTTGCGCTCACTCTCTCTCGCGCCTTTTATTTTTCGAGCGTCCGCGTATAATACTTTTCTCTAGAAACTGGAGAAGCACAGCGGCGTAATTACTTTTGTAATTGAAGTACAGCCATTTTTAATGAGCCCCTTAATATCTCTCTCTCTCTCTCTTGCTCCCTCCCTCTCTCGCTCTCTCTCTCCTTCCTCTCCTCTCGGCCTCTTGAATTGTGTGTGCGCACGACCAGTCATTACTTATGTATACATATATTTTATACACGTACAGCTTTCCACTAACTACTTAGAAAATAAAACGCGAGTGAGCCAGCCAGCGAGCGAGTGAGAAAGAGAGAGAGAGGGGGGGAAAAAAGGCGCGAGTAATATTCCGCGAATGTAATTACTAATTACAGTTTTAATCAAGGCAAATATGAGCAGCGACGCCGGCGTAGCGAGAGTACGCGAGCGAGGGAGGACGCTTCACGGAATAAAAGCTACAAAGCCAGAGGCGCACATTATATATACGTAGACATAGAGCGAGAAAGAGAGAGAGAGAGAAAAAAATGCGAACGAACCAAGGAGAAAAAAAAATTGAGAAGAAGGAGCAGAAGAACGAGAGAACTTGGGAGAAGGAGACGATTAATAAAAAGTAATACATAAGAATCAAACAATAACTCACCCTTTCCTCCTCGCGAATCATCTCGGCGATGCCGGGTTTGATCTCCAGATCGTCGACCGTTTGCTGATTACCCTGATGATGCTGCTGCTGGTGCTGCTGCTGCTGTTGTTGCTGCTGTTGTTGCTGTTGCTGCTGCTGCTGTTGCTGCTGCACAGACAGCTGCTGAGCGACGGCGTGGGCGGTGAGGTGATTGACGGACACAGCGTGGGAGCCGGCGGACACGTGGCCGGGCGACACGTGGTGTCCGCCGAGGCCAGACGACGGATGCGCACCACCGGCGCTCTGTCCACTCGACGGAGGCGGTAACGGCGGTGGCGGTGGTAGCGGTAAGCTAACCGGCAATTCCTGCAGATTAATCTGAGGTGTAACGCTGATACTCGGCACATTAGGCGAACCAAGTGAACGTGGTGTCGATGATGAACCAAGACCATGGCTTTCCTGGCCTGTACTCGCCGAATCGTGGTCATCGGATATATCCCGATCAGGGCTACGGTTACTGGCACTCGGCGAGCGTTCGCCCAACGTTAATCGCCGCTTCTTACGCTGCTGAAGGCTAGCTGCACCAGCTGCAAGGTTCAGAGAATCCTCGAGGCTACTCGGACGTGAAGTCAACTCGTGCTCGCTGTTGACATCTGCCAAGCCTCGTATCTTAAGACTCTCGGCGACCTTGAGCAGTGGACCAATCTGCTCCTGCGACACATTTATCTCACCCTTGTACATGAATTCGACCGCTGCTTTAAGTTCCGGCCACTTGATATCCTTCATAATGACGATCGGATGCTGGCATGGATTATCGAAGAATAACGCCTGGAAGTAAGGACTGCAAGCCGAGAGCACCATCTTGTGGGCCTTGACCGAATGGCCATCGCAGGCCAGGGTCACGTCGACGAAGCTCTCGCTCTGCAGCAGCTGATCGAAGACATTCGTCAGATTAGTCTGGTAATTGTTCCAGCGCAGGCAGAACTGCTGGGGCGAGCCGGCACCGCTCTGCTGCGTCATCCTGTTGTTGTCGTTGGCCAGCTTAGCGGTTGATCTTTAGCCGGTGCTCGCGGCCTGGCCGTTTATTAACGGTGTCTGCCACCTGAGCGGCTCTCACCTCGGCGCCTCTGAACTACTACACCTCCTGGTGTTGCCCCAAACTCCAGGGGTACCACTAAAGTGCTCCGTCCGTCTGTAACATTATTACCACTCACCAAGTTTTTCACCCAGCCTCAACACTGTCGAACGATTTATATAGTTTTTGCTTATCCTCACACAGCTTTTCTCACAGTTACGTATTATTATTATTATTATTATTATTATTATTATTACGAGTTGTTATCACTTATCGTGTCCCTAACTTAACGACCGCGAGCAGTAATCACCTGCTGCCATGACTATCTCTCCTTTTGTCAGTATCTATCAATTTCCTATATAATTTCGTCTCACAGACACACAGACACACACAGAACGTCCCATAGGGTGTACGTATATATTATTTATATATAGATATCAGAATACGAGTCAATCAGCCGCGCACTCGTCGTCGAAAAGCACACGTCCGGTAATAGGAGTAGCAGCACGCACGCACGCACGCACAGCTGTGCCGGTGATAAAGAGGGAACCAGGGAGAGAGAAAGAGAGAGAGAGAGAGAGAGAGAACACGTGCTCCTTGGCACACGCGGCGCAGCCGGCTGTGCGTATATATGTATGTATCTATATATATACTGACACTTTAGCCCTATATATATATATATACACCGGTGCCTGCGCCGGTCCTCACGAGACAGTTACAGAACCCCCCGCGCGGTTCCTGTCTAGGTTGATGTTTTGTTTTTTTCTTTCTCTTATCCTCTCCTCTTCCACACCCCCACACACACACAGTAACTCACGCGATGCGCGGTGAGATTGCAGGTGTATTGTGTAACGACAACACTAACTATAATAACCACTGTAACAACAACAACGACAACGCGATAACGCGCCGGAGGCGCGGATTGTCCCACGCGTCAGCTGTTGGCTCTTGTTATCTCTTTCTCTGCGTATAAACGCGCACGTTACTATGTAGTTTTTGTCCTTCCGTAGCAAGAGAGCTTGCAAAGAGTTCCACAACCCGTTCTTTTATAAGCTCCACTGACACGTTTTCTCTTTATATATCTATACAAAGTACAATCGCCGTTCTCGCTGTCGTTGTCGTCGTCGTCGTCGTCATCAGGGAACGCGCGAACGGCGTGTGTGCGTCGGACGATGTGCACCGCGTGACGAGCGCGTCGCGACTGAGGGGCCCCCACGGCTTGCCGCTTCCCGCCGTCGCCGGTCGCTCGCTCTCGCTCTCTCTCTCTCTCTCTCTCTCTCTCTCTTTCTCACTCACTCTTTTAGCGTGTGCGCGGGTGGCGCGCGCGAGCGGTGCAGCAGTTCTCTCTCTCTCGTAGCGGCCGGCCCCCTCCCCTCCGCTATACTATACCTTCTCTCTCTCTCTCTCGGTCGCTCGCTCTTGCTGTCCCCCACCCCCGCGAGTAGTAAGCGAGCGCGGGAAAGAGCGAGAGAACACGCGGCGATGGCACACGCGCAGATATCGCGCGCTCTCGCTCACCCCCCGGCTCCCTTCTTCTCCTTCTTCCCCGCGCTCGCTCCACACGAGCACGAGGGAGTGTGAGTGAGAGGTAGAGGAGTGAGGGAGAGAGAGAGAGAGAGAGCGAGAGCGGCACATGCCGCCCCCGGCCCCACACGCCGGCAGGCCCCGCCTCCCCCAGAGACCGCCTCCCGACGACTCTCTCTGTCTCTAGTGCCGCGTGTCTCGCTCCCTCTCTCTCTTTCTCTCTACCAAGGAGACGTGGTGTAGAGGCGCGAGTGCGGACGGCGCACACGATGCACACGCGCGGGTATATATGCAACGTACATAGTATAGGAGAGGAAAAAGAGTGAGTGAGAAAAGAGGAGGATCGGTAGAGAGAGAGAGAGAGAGAGAGAGAGAGAGAGAGAGATCGGAACGAACGAGAACTCAAGGATCTGCCCTTTTTTCTGATATTTCTTCGACTTTTTTACTTAATGGTTCCGTTGGTTCCGAGGCAGGAGATGCAGTCCGTGGTTTGGTTTGCAATGGATATTTCAACGATTTTTGGCATGGAAGTGGGCTGTTTAGGTAGACAAGTTGACGTGGTTAAGGAAAAAGGTGTGTGGCTTGAAGTGTGCTGGAGAACCGTAATGGAATTGGGTGCGGAATTTGTTTTATGAGGGTTAAAAAATGTTGGTTTTAAGTAACGCGTAGAAGATTTATTGTACGTTGATCTCGCGCGGAGAAGAGAATTATTACGAAGTTTAGTGGATATTTGGAGAGAAATTAATCTAAAAATCGGTAGCAAATGGAAAGAAGTAAACTATTACGACTAAAAACTCTTGTTTTCTACACTAACTATGCATTCGGAAGGAAGAATTTGAAAATTTGTGAACTTTACTACAGTGAATGGCTGGGGACCAACGATTACAACTACAGGATCTTTTTAATTATTGCTTTATTTTCATTTTTAGATTTTAGAGTTTTAATACGTTACGAAGAACTTCAAAATTATCAAAACTAGAACTATTATGTTTAAATCATGGATTTGACCAACGAAGAATGTTAACCTCGAACGTGGGAATTGTTTTATCATCAAGTAGTTCATTCGAAAACCTACCGATTTTTGAGCTTTCACGTAATATAAATTCGTTTTCTTACACAGTATTTTGCAGTATTATATTTGACGTCAGATTACTTTAAGGAGTAAACCCATGGAATTAAAATTGAAAATAGTTATTGAAGTTCTTGAAAAATCTAAAGTATATACTTTTGGATTTAAAATTTTAACATGAATAAAGTTCCGCGTAGCTTTATGTATTTCGAACGGAAAGGTGAAACCACTGTTTTATTCTTGTAACATCATGGAATTAATAGCCTTTTCGAATAAATATAAGATAAATCCAAAATTATTCGTCGATTTAAATTCATATTATTCCAATGTATTAGCATAATGTTTTCTTACAATATTTATATATTTATAACATATTTCTTGTTTTGACTCGCAAATATAAAACGTAATGAAAAGGTAAATACAACTGTTAAGACGTCAAAAAATGTTAAATTATTGTAATTAAGTTTCCTACTCTATCTTCGCGAAACTTATTTCGGTATTATCGAACCATTACAGTCGCGTTAAATTATTATCGAACATTTTGAAACGGTGTACCAGTCAAATCAAATCTTTTCAAAACGAAAATATTCTTCACTTTATCGTATATGATAATTGTAAAAATAAAAAGATTGATCGTTAGACAAGAATCAAATAAAACATAGCTAATTCGTGAATCACAGACTCATGGAATAAACGTATAAAAATTTCATACGAGACACGCGTATGGAGAATAAATCGGTCGACCGAGCCTTAAGTTGTGCAATAGCCAACGAAATTTGCGTTCTAACTTTTACGCGCCATTAAGTATGGGCGCTACGCTCGTTAAGGTACACACAAATACAACGAAAACGGTAACTTCTTGACGAAGGGGTGTAACGAGCGATCACGTTATAGTCTGATTTTTAGAATGAAAAAATGTATATATAAGTACGCTTTCATGTGACCGTCGCACGCGTCGGCAACGGGTAAAATTTTCATTCTGCGAATTCTTAGTGGAAAGTATAACATTTTTTTCTTTTTTTTTCTACAAACTTGCGCGCGTATATATAATCAAATGGAAAAGCCTACTGTTTTAAATGTCATCGAGCTACGTGCTCGGTATCTTACTTTCGTCATGCCTCACAGACCGCAATTGTCGCAGCTCGAAATATAAAGTTTAGAGGAATTTCATTATACGCTAAGGTAAATATTAGCTCGGTACATAAAGATTTTTCAGGTGAGTAGCATCGCAGAACACAGACTTTCCATTCGTCGTCGAAAGAAATTTTCGTTCTTGCTTGAGGAAACAAATGGATCTCTCTCGGCCTCTGTCTCTCTCTCTCTCTCTCGCTTTGAATTACGCTGTTTGAACATCTTAATCTATATACACACCGCTCCGATTTTTCTACATCATAATCTAACACATTCGAAATACCTGTCAGACAAAGAATACTTTTGTAAATTAAAGGGCTAAAAGTGTAATTGTGTTTCTATAAGCAGAGTAAAATTTTAAAATACAGTTGATTTTACAACATTTTCCCTGTCACCCGATGTACAACCTCAACATATATATATCGGGTTATAGCGTTATATATTTAGAAAACTTTGATTCCACAAAATATCATTCTCGTCTTAACCTTCCACTCATAATATTTACGTTATCTACCTTCAGCGAACACAACGCCTCGACTATACTCGCATCAAACTCATATCACCCCTCTCCCTTCCACCAAAAAACTTCAGCCTCGAATAAAACAAAGCCCCATTTTAAAAGCAAAGCCTCGGCAGCTTTCTCTCTCTCTCTCTCCCATATATACACCGTCAGCACACAGATTAAATTTCATTCTCCATACTAAATTTTTTCATATACCGAACGTCAATCCGATTCCTGCCACCACCACCACCACAGGATAAAGACATATATCGCCAAAGCGCGCACACGAGAGCAAACCGGCAAAATGACTTTTTCATCCAGCGTCGCACGGCAAAGGTGATTTTTCGTATATAACGTCGCTATACTACTATATACAGGGGGGGCAAAGGCGCTAAACGCAATATTAAACGTGTAAAAGTGTAACGACAGCTCACACAGCAGCAGGAGCCATAGCAGTGGCGAAGGTCGTATATACCCTAACGCGCGGTTACACGCGTATATGTTGCTGAGTAACGATGTTCGCGAGGTATACTGATGAAAGAATATTGCCCAGCCTTTTTATAGAGGCGCGAGAACCTCCCCCATTGCCTGAACTACATAAACGCGTACGTCGACGTACGTACATTGCCAACCTTTAAGTTACATTCGACGTATCGTGATTCTTTTTCTTTTTTCTTTTTAGAGGGTTGTCGTAGTCGTCGCACGCACGTGTACAGTCATTATTATTTTTTTTTTTCTTTTTTCGTCCGCGGTTTATATCTCGCGGTACTCGCGGAATGTGGAAGGTTCGCTCTAAGAAGTTTGATTACATCCGTGCGCGTATACGGGTGTTATATTCTTTCTATATGGCTATTTTGGGAATGCGCGTGGTTGAAACTGAGGTTGAGGTATATACATGGTGGTTTGTGTGTGTTTGTGGGTATTTTGCGATATAAAAATTCATTAATGTTTTGAGAGTGCAGAATCGTCTTTTGTAGAAGTATATAACCGTGGGTTACTGAATAGACAGTGGAATGAAGACGTTGGCAATTCGAAAGACGATCGTTTGTTACACTAGGGCAGGTATTTGCGTTTGAAAAGAATTAATCGTGAATCATTATAGAATGGAAGTACGACGATGAGCCTTTTATAGACGTGATTGGTAACAAAACAATATTGAGCTATTTTTTTTAACTCGGGTGATATCATGTTTATTCAAAAGTTTTATTTTCCAAAGAATTAAACATTAGACCGACTGATAATATATACATAAGACTGAATTATATTATTTACGTCGACGCGGTTAATGCACCTGTGTGTGAATTAAATTACGTTTGTGACGATTGATTATACTAAAGCGCCTATAAATAATGTAAAATTTGGTAGCTAATCAAGCGGTCAATAACATAGAAAATTTTCGTATGAATTTCGTACGTGTTTGGGTATATATTATAGCAACTGCGCTGCTATTGTAAATAAAATTAGCATATTTGTTGGAAAGTACTTTTAAATATCAATGATTCAGAGTTCGCAAGAATTTCATAGTCTCGAAGCGAGGTCATATGCATACGTGCACCGAACGATTGTCTCTCTCTCTCTCTCTCTCTCTCTCTCTCTCTCTCTCCCCTACAATATTATCACGTGCGCGCGCAAAACAGTGGCTTTGAAAAAAATGACGATTCCACAACGTTTTAATCATTCGAGAAACCTTGTTTAACAAAGCGCATAGCGCAAAATATGCGAAAATTTATAATTTATTCATAATATGTCGAGTGACAATGCAATGAAGAAAATCGGAAACTTCGCAATATATGAATACATGCACATATATACATATATATCTATATAGACCTTCGGACGATTTTCTTAACCAATGAAACTACAGAGTTCATTTATTAAGTTGTGGGAAAAATTGCGAACAGCGTCACAATAGTTTTTCAACTTTAATGACCTATTCAGAATTCATTATTATATATGCGTCGATGCGACTTAGACGCGGTTAACATTCTCACGATACATATTGAAAATTATAATGAGGTAATATTATAATGGATAAAGTTTTTAACATCGTGCGCGCATATATAAGACATGCATGCAATCGTCATGAAAACACCTGCGCGCTCGCGTTATATGTATATATCATGCACAAAAGCGAGCGATTCTCGGATAACTCTAGATGTTGTTGAATTTGAGTTCATAAATCGAGACGAATATTCAATATGGCCGACAGAATTTGATAATTTAATGCGATTTGTATAGACCGCATATATTTTAAAAGGCAACGATCGAGGGCGTCATAGAAAATGACACTATACTACGTTCATTTCGCAGGTAACGTTTTATCAAAATAATTCATGTACCATTGACGAACTATATATAACAATCCAAAAGATTTAAAAAAAACAAAACGCAAAATAGAAAGTAGAAATAAAATTTCAATCAGAAAACCATCGCCCTGTAAATATTATACATCGACTCGATAAGTGGAAAAAGTACGACACACACACAGGCGCGTGCATGGTACTTTCAGTAGTAACAGACCGCGGCATTATCCGCATTATACTCGCTCGGCCATTATTCTCACGAATATTCCTTATAACCTATACAAAGCCTCCACAATACGTAACTCTCCGCGCGCGCGCGCGCGCGCATATAAATCACGAGCCCGCCGCTGCCGCCGCCGCCGCCACGGCGGTCGGCCGTCTGTAAAAATGAGAAAATATCAGCAGCAAATGAAAATTCATCCGCGCGCGGCCATTTTCGCAAAATCGCTACTTGCGCGCGGCGCACCGCACACATACATACACATACACGTATATTTAGATCGGCTCAAGGACTCCTACTCCCCTCCGTTCCTTTCTCTCCTCCCACATATCCGTGTGTGTATATATATATATATATATATACACACACACACACACACACACACTCGCGCATATTCAATATACATTATACCATAGACTCTGAGATTTCTTTAATCGTGGTTCAAGCTCACGATCGAGAGAAAAAGAGAGAAAGGAGGATTCAAATTCGAAACTCTACAAGAACAGCGATGACTACTACTACTACTATACTATTTCTCCATACCGACACATCACATATACATTGGAAACGAGAGAGAGAAAGATGGAGGGAGCTGGTGTCGCCAGCGGAGAAGGCACATGCGACGAGGTCCGTAAAAAAAGAGAGCTCGCGAGCGCGTGAAAGAGAGGGACAGAGAGAGAGCAAGGGTTGTACCGGTCATAACGCGCGTATTTCTCATATCGCGCGTTCACTGATACTTTTTCTCTCCCCTCTCCCCCTCCCCCTTTCCCTTTCCGCCTGTAGTACAGAGGAATACGCGAGGGAAGGAGAGAGAAAGAGAGAGAGAGAGAAAGTAGGCGAGCACACGACATGAGCCCCGCGCACGCGGCCTGGGCCATAAATTTTACTGCGTAATATTGTTTAACTGCAAACAGTATACTAACGCCCTTCGCGTCCTCCGCGTATATGTGCCCTCCTCGCCTCATGTACACACACACATATATATATACACATATATATATATATATATATCTACATTGAAGCAAGCTGAAAGGGAAGATTTAGACTGTCTCCCTGGTAGAAGCTTTCCGATTTCTACCCTTTGACTTGGTGACTTTCTATTACTCTTTACCTCTGAATAACATCGCTCGAGGCGTAGGTAAAAATTGCTGGGACATACTCGAATAGGTCAATAGTTACTTTCAACGTTAGATGAGTCGAGAATTGACTTTATCGAGGTAAGAAAAGCACGTTGAAAACAGCCAAACCAAGCTGGTCAGTACTTTTTCAGCTATACATACGTACGGCTCTGTCGCCTGGGTGTTGTATACGGTCAGTTATGAAAAAAAAAGAAGAAAAAAAACAGACGAGATGGAAGAAGCGGACGGCAGCAGCGGCGGCGGCAGCATCCAACGGTCCACATAAAGTGCAATGGCGATATATCGTGGAGAGAGTGAGAGAGAGAAAGGGAGGAATGAGACCGTTCACGAGCTCGTCAATTGTTGCGTCTACGTGCGTATATGGACTCTATATATTTTTCAGTGTGCTACGAGGATGGTACTTTGTGTATATATACACACACACACACACACACACACACACACACACGCACACACACACACACACACACACACACACACACACACACACA
>JAYJLV010000056.1:7253449-7272267 GCA_036873485.1 Torymus texanus
GTGTGTGTGTGTGTGTGTGTGTGTGTGTGTGTGTGTGTGTGTGTGTGTGTGTGTGTGTATATATATATATATATGTAGGAATGGGAGCTAGCACACGCTGCCGACGGTCCGACGAAATATTCGATACTGCAACTGCGCGAACGAATATTTAGGACTCTCGTTAAAACGCTGATGCTGCGCGACAAAGGATACACATTTTTCAAATAATGCGCCCGCTCGCTCACTCGCGTTTTTCCCTCTTTTTCTCATATTCTCTCTGTCTCGCTCTCTCTCTCTCTCTCTCTCTCTCTCGCGTCGCGCCGTACATATATATATACACTCTCTTTCGACTTTTTTACTACCGGCTCGGCGGGCTACGTACACGAGAACGTATAATCTCCATCGCGCGGCGACTTACGGTGCTTGCTAAGCAGACGGAGAGAGAGAGAGAGAAGGGGAGAAAGAGTCGAAATGCGTACGTTTATGCATATTTCAGTACCGGTGCGTATTATATATATAGGAAAAAAAGGTGTGCAAGAATTGCGATGTAAGAAAACGCACAAAGTCGATTTGAAGGATATTTCAAAAGTGCCGTGGTGGCGGCCCCCATTGTGTTAGGAAATGAGAGTTAAAGAATCGGTATGTATAATAGCGTGGGGTTATCTGGTTTACGTGATCTCTTTATTCTCCTCGCGGGACAGTTGTAAAGAGACGGTTTCTGTATAGATTGGAGCTTGTGGAATTCCCGAATGATTGAAATAATTATTGCAAGATAGAAATTGGACGAGATTAAGATTATAAGTATATTGTGTTTGAAATGTAGAGATTTATTTTTAGTTAGTATTTATTCTATAGAGTATAATAGTGCTTACGGTGTTTTAAGAAAGTAACAATAGATTGCTATAAGTTGATAATAATTTATTCTCAAAAAAATTCTGTTAGTACATTTTAGGATAGTTTGCAATATTTCATTATTTTATTTTTTTTTTCAACTCAATGACTCATTATCTTTATGTAACGTACTACTAATACGTATTCTAATGATGGACTTGGTAATGGTATCCATCAGAGCAGAAATTTTTAAATATAACGTTGCAGAATTTTCGCTAGGTAATAAACAACTCTCGTACCTTCTTAAAAATTCTGTTTCATAATGATTTCGACTGCATGAGCCAGTAAATATTTTTGTTGATACGAAAAATGATACGCTCACTGACTAACCGTAATACGAGAAAAAGATTTTTTTCGATGGTAATTATCTACGTATTATTATATTGTTATATTTTGAATGGCACAAAAGTAAAAATATGTAAAACAATCGCAGTAGTCATGAATGACTGATTAATCGAAATATGCACTTTGATAAGACCAAAAAAAGTAGATATTAACACGCTGATTTCAATTGAAAGGAAATGATAAAAAGCTAATGTGATTTTTTACTTCGCAGTATCGCATAAAATAATTCCATGATAATTTGAATAAGCAAAATGAATTAGCTTTCAAAAGTTTTTGCTGATTTATCAACAAGCAATTCGTTATCGACAATTACTATCAACGTGGTTACATCAAAAAATTCAATAACGATACTCACCTTGCTTTAAATTTATTCGCCTGCTTTATTTAACTTGAACAGATTTATATATGTATCGTTTTTCAGCGGTTCTTCGTAATTGTGTTGTTTCTTGAAACCTGATAAATGGTTTAAACATTATAACGACAGTGCAGTTGCAAAAACTACAGTTAATTTAAATCTTATATTTTAACTCGAGTACATTGAAGAATCACCGCAATAAGTAAGATAAAATGATATAATAGCATCACGTAAGGCAATATACCTAGACTGAAATAGTAAATGCCAGAACGAATATATATTTGTAGTATTTGTGTCAATAACTTAGGTAGGAACTTGTTTGAAATATTAAGAAGTTTCGACATAAGCTAAAAATGTCGGAGTTCTGTTGGTATACTAATGATATTGAATCAAAACTTGAATTATTTATAATTTAATTGATTCTAATATAACAACGGATATGTAATGCTATGTTTGTTTTCTCTATATATAATATTCGTTTTCATTAGCATTAAAATCCAAGTAATTTCATCATAAAGAACACAAAATTAAGTTTTCGTAATAGATTTCTCGTAAAAATTTCTACTGGTTTTATTTGTTGATATTTACAGTAAAAAAATACAACTTGTGAAAAATAATCATTTATGAATATGTGGGTATTCATATCTTAAAACTTACTAATACTATAAAAAAAGAGTTTTTATCGTTTTATAAGAATTTTTCGATTATTCAAATTATTATTCTTTGCTTTTTAATAAGCTAATATTGTTTATACATTATCATTGCATTTGAAGTAAAATAACAATCTCTACAAATGGGAATAATCACGACGAATTGAGAATTCACTCGATTATACACTGTAAACTTGTAAGCTAGCAAATTAAAGAATGCCACGGCAAACGAAAGAAAACGTTGATATAATCAGTAGGTCATTCAACTGTAACACAATGCAAAACATTAAATTTTTGGAAGCAAAGTGCTAAGAAATCGACAAAGGTTTTTATTTTATTCGGCACAGAAGTAAATAAATAAAAAAGAGTTGAATGGTTCTGCTGTCTAATTTCGATTATTGATTAAAAATTCGGTAATAACGTTTCGGTTCCTTTTTTTATATGTCACTCACATAATTATCAAAATATTATTATTTTTCATGATTAAAATATATCATTGTTCGTTTGTCGTGGCAGTTTTGTTTGAAATTCTATTAAAAGTTTGTAAAGTCATTGCATGTAAAAAATAATTTTAGAGTTAGAGGTTTAAATTGATATAGAAAGCAATAAAGCTGTAATACAAAACGGAATTCAAATGTGTATAAAGTTTTTACTGAAACTTAAAATACTTTAGGATATTTCATTTCGTGCGCAAACGTCGTAAATTTTTAGGTACTTCATACCAGCGCTGTTTGGATAAATTTCCTGAATATTTTACCAATTAATTTAATGCGCTGTACTTCCTTAGACTTAATTAAAATATTAAAAATTCAAGGACTTCAACATATCACTCGTGAATATAGTAAAAAAAACGAGAAAAATTAAATTGTCAATGTCAGTGGGGTTTTATTAACTTATAAGTCTACCTACTTTTTTGTTTGCATAGCCAATATTAAAGGCACTCTAAAATAATAACGTTATTAATTATTATTAATGTGTTTTTACTTTTAACAGCAGGAGCTGAAAGGCCGACAGTTTGCCATCTATTGGCGCGTAACAGAACTAAAATAATACCGGCCTTATCATAGAGTTCAACCGCAGCTCACATGGTAAGCCCTTGCATGAACCGTAAAATTATAATTTGAGAAATAGATATAACAGGGTAACTAGTAAATTCAAATAAAAATAAAAATATAATAAAACTCACCAAAAAAAATTAGGATAAAACAGCGGTTGAAAAGGAAACGGGCATCTGGAAAAAAATAAAAATGGAATAATTAAAAATCTTGACATTAAACCATGATTTTCTAAAATAACCGGTTGTTTATATATTATTCAAAGCTCAATTTTTATCAAAACTGCCACGTTTTCTGAACAATACAAACATTACTCTCTTTATCTCTTTACAAACACGTTAGCATTGCACAAATCTCTGCACTTGCATCGCTTTGCGTTTATATTCATTCAAAACGAAAGACAACCGACCTAAAAAAAAATAAATATCTTTTATATATGTATATATACTTTTCGCATATATATGTAGATTAGTCTACATTTTTATACACAGACGTACGCACAGACACATACACACACGTGACACATACGTCAATCGTACGTAGCGCGTGCTATAGATGCGCTGCAGGGTGGCAGCAGCGCGCCGGTCTGACGACCACTTGTGGATTGCCGCCCGGCGCCGCACACGCGACTTTCGTGTTGGCGCACTCGTTTTCCGCGCGTGCTATTTGACATATCCGCGACGATGACAAAATCTCTACAATATTTACTCACTTGTGCAAAAAGGCCTTGTACGCGTGTTTTATCGGAAGGGCTGGAAAAAAAAGAAGATAAGGCGTTTGTTGAAGACGAAGAAGTAACAAGAATATACGTCTATAATCTGCAGTATCACTGTGCGGTGCCCAGACAGCCGCAGCATCGCACTGTTGAAAAGAAGGAGGCACAATAAGGAGGAGACCGAGGAGAGAAAAAGAGACGACGACGACGACAAGTCGACGCCGGACGCTGCGGCGGTGGCGGCGCGACGCCGACGCATTTTTTCCAAACAAGGCAAGCAGCCGTCGCGGCGAGTATAAAAAAAAGAGATATTCTCGCGCGATCTGTGTGTATGTATATATATGTGTGTCTGTGTACATACCGCGTGCGTGTAGTACGTATTACACACGCATACATTAGCATCGAGTAGAAGGAGGTGGGGGAGGAAGACAGAGACACTACGGGTGAAAAGGGAAAAAGAGATTCGACAGCTGAAAGAGGGGAGGAGATAGAGAGAGGCACAGACACGAAAAAGCGAGAGTGGACAGCGAGAGAAGGAGATCGGCCGCAACTTCTGCTGTTTCAGCAGCCACTGCACTGCTTACCGAGCGCGAGAGCACAGACATCACGTAAAGAAGAATCACTGCTGCTCGTAGCGAGAAAAAAAACCGTCTGGTCCGGGACGAACGATGGTCAATCCAGCGCCGGTTGCACCTGAAGATCGGCGTCGTCCGGTGTTTGTCACGATATCCTCTCCTCTGCTGTCCTAGTCGTGGTTGAACGTGGGTTTTTTTCTCGCCAAGCGCTCGTGCCACTGTTTCTCGTCGAAATTCGGCGGTTCGTGCATGTGCAAGATTAAACTTTTACCCCTCGCACAGAAACGGCCGAGAATCGCGAGAGAGAGAAAGAGATGAGATGTTTGGGCTGCTTTTGCTTCTCTTTCGCTCTCGCGGTTGGCTCGCTTTATTGCTGCCGCCGCTGCTGCAGACAACTGCATGCTGCAGGCAGTACACATTGGTACATTCAGCGCCATCTATGCCTCGTCGCGGGGACTAACAAAACGGTGCTTTGTTGATAATTGGGAGTTTGGAGCATAGCAAGACATTCACATTAGGTATAATGTTTCGAGATTCAGGACTTTCAGGAGATCGGGAAGCTTCCACTTTTATCCATTTTGTGGCGCTGATCGTCGCTTAAAAGTGCTCTCTACCCCTGGTGTCGCCATCTAGTCTCCAAAAACGCTTTCATATATTATTTTCACACATCGACGCCTCGCCTCCTATTCATAAGCCGCTATCTCGCGCGCCAATGCAAAAAGAAGCTAACTCGGCGCTCCGTGCAATAAGCAGCTATCTCAACGATAATTCAAAAAGCAGCTACTTCAAAGCTCGGTGCAAGAAGCAGCTAACTCGGCGTTCCGTGCAAGAAACCGCTAACTCGAGTGTTCCGTGCAATAAGCTGCTAACTCGTCGGTAAGCGCATACGAAGGTGCCGTTTTGTAACGAAACGCAATAAAATATGTATCGAAGGATTAGGTATCCCCTCTATAAAGTAATTTTAAAAATTTATAATAATAAAAACGCGCTGGACGAACTGGTACTACTTAGATACCTACTGGATTTATTTTGAGTTTGTTATGCCAAAGGTATGCTCAAAACGAAATTAAGAATTTTCTTTGTAGATTTTAGTAAATTTGCACGTAAGTATGAAACGTTACAAAGTAGAGAACAGATTCAAGGCCCAAAGACAATGCGAAAACAGTGCCTAATAAAGACGCAGCGCTGGTCACCCCCATGCGTTAAGTAAAAAGTTAAGAGAGCCTTATTTGTTACTCTTCTGAGCAAGCTGGCGACTGTCGAGAGTCTCCAAAGAGTGTGAATCGACGACATTACAAGAATCCGCGGAAGAAGTGCTGTATATCTTGCTAAAACCAACAACGGCGCGGTGTGTTAACGGTCAAAATCCGTATGAAACCCATAGCGGTCACTTTCCTAGATCTTGCCAAGGCTTTCGACACGGTTGACCACAAAATGCTACTAAACAAATTATACAACTATGGTATTAGAGGAAACGCATAACCTATTCAAAAGCTATTTGATAAACAGGAAACAAAGAGTTAAAGTCAACAATGTTAACAGCAATTACGATAAAATAGAAACAGGAGTACCTCAAGGTACTATATTAGGTCCACTGCTATTTATTATTTACATCAACGACATGTTTCAAACTTTACCAGATGAAACAATAATATCATTTGCAGATAGATATTGCAGACACTGCAATAATAGTAAAAGACAAGACTTGGAATGAAATAGAAACAAAACTGAACAGCTATCTGGCTAAAGTATCAAATTGGTTAACATTAAACAGACTATCACTAAACATAGACAAAACAGTATATATGGAATTTGGAAGCACAAAAAATAGCACACCGAAAAATCTCATCATCACAATCCAAGGCAAACAACTAAAAAGAGTAGATACTATCAAATACTTAGGTATAATTATTGACAGTAACATGAGATGGCAAGATCATATAAATAACATATACAATAGAACAAAATACTTAATTTTTACATTCTACAAACTCGCAAAAATCTTATCTTCAGAAAACCTAAACTGAATGCTCAAAATAATAAATAAAAATAATTTTCCAAAACAACAGCCACTAAACCTACAACAGCAATTTTCCTATGAATCCTTAATGTACCACTATGAAGACCCCATTGAAAATATCCAGCTAGAATTCTAGCTCGATTTCCACCTGGATTCCACTTGGATTCCACCTGGATTGATCTGGATTCCAGCTGGATTCGACTGGAAATCCATGTCAGCTGGAATGTAGATGTAACGTAGGTAGAAATTGATGTGGAATTCCAGCTGGAAATATAACTGGAAATCTAGGATGGATTTCCAGTCGAATCTAGCTGGAATTCTAGCTCGAAATCTAGCTGGATATTTTCAATAGGGGACTTAAAAGAAAGTTATATGACATCAACCAGTAACACAAGAAATAAAAGTATCATCATACCAAAACAAAAAAAAAAGAATCAGTATAGTAAGATAAGTTATATCAGAGCTATAACTTGCTACAACAGTTTACCCAATAACCTAAAAATTTTATCAAGTAAGAACAGTAAAAAGGCGAAACTAAAACAATGGATAAGAAGCTATTAATTTACAAGGTCAAAAGAGACACACCAATAAAAATAGACTGTAATAAAATTAAATTAGTAAAACAGGAAATAAAACACACCATCTGGGGCAAATATGTACTAACAATAAGAACAGCTGCTTCTCCCGGTAATTATGTTACTGGTGGATTAGCAACAGTAATTTGAAGGCAAATTTAGTATATAAGTTAATATTAAGTTTTTTTTGTAAACCAGACCAGCGCACAGGAAATTACTTCCTCTGCTGGATTACTAATGTAATAGAATTACTATGTAATTTAATTGCTAATGGAATGTAAATTTGTATTTACTCTGGAATAAATAAATAAAAAAAAAGAAAAAGTTGCGATTGAGGTTGAGACGCGAGATTTAAACGTTCTATATCATTGATCTTTGGTTAAATTTTTAAAATTATTTTATAGAGGGGATACCTAATCCTTCGATACATATTTTATTGCGTTTCGTTACAAAACAGCACCTTCGTATGCGCTTACCGTCGAGTTAGCAGCTTATTGCACGGAACACTCGAGTTAGCGGCTTCTTGCACGGAACGCCGAGTTAGCTGCTTCTTGCACGGAACGCCGAGTTAGCTGCTTCTTGCACCGAGCTTTGAAGTAGCTGCTTTTTGAATTATCATTGAGATAGCTGCTTATTGCACGGAGCGCCGAGTTAGCTTCTTTTTGCATTGGCGCGCGAGATAGCGGTTTAATAATATTCTTAAAACAATAAAAACAGAGTTTTCGCACGTGTAACAAGTATCAAAGATTACTGTAAAATTTTTTTTATTACCTACCATAATGAAATAAAAGCATATTTTGTAGAGAAAAATTCCGATCGTGGTGGTGAACTCCAAAAAGCTGCCACCGAATTTTCAATTAAGAATGTGTTTTTGGAGGCTAGATGGCGACACCAGAGGTAGAAAGCAGCATTAAAATGACGAACACATGTGCAGGTAATAAAGCGCGCGCGGGAAAACTTAAACGGATCGAAAATCGAATGTTCAAATATACTGGTGATTCAAATCTTAATGCTATATACTTACTTGAGGTGGAAAATTACAAAGCAGGGTTATTTGATTTCTTTAGTTTTCTGAAATCTTTCCTTTTCGATGGACTAACAATCAGGATAGAAATAAGTCATGCAGTATAAACAACTGAAATCTAAAGTCATAAATATTGAAAATAAAAAAAAAAACAATTCGAGGAAGTACATGTGCAACCCTTCGTGACAAAAAAAGCATTAATGCTTTTTTTATACCACGCATCAGAAATCAAGCGTTCAGCCGCATCTCGTACAGTAATAATCAATGCGGATCATCCCCCCTCGCGTGTGCGACCCTCGACTCCAATCAACTGCACGATCCCATTTCTATAGGCCAGCTGGTCAATCCTATTTCCTATATATATATATATATACACGACTATAGACCACCATCCGCTCTGATCGAATCGAACGTGAGTATAGAAAGCGACTAAAAAGGCAAGGTGTGCCCCTCCCCCCTCGCAAAAGTGCATAGTTTTCTCTTCTATTCTCTCACCACACAGAACACAGTTCTCTCTCATTCTCAAGGCGCATGCGCACCAGAGGGAGGCAAGTTTAGGCGTCCCCCTGCTCGCCCCGTCACACCAGAGTTGCAGAAGACGTCGCGGAGCGTGCAACATAGAAAGAGAGAGAGAGAAAGACATAGACTACAATGATGTCGTCGTCGTCCTGAAATAAAACAGGCGCGGGGAATGTTCCATCATCGGCTCGTGCGTACAATAGCTCGAGCGATGAGCGGTTTTTTAACAGAGAAAAGTCGAATACGAAGCGGCACGAGTAGGGCCGCCGTTGCACGCGATTGATTCGCGCAGTTTAGCCGGCGCGCGCGCGCATCATATATAAGTATATAGTATAGAGAAAAGAATAAAGAAAAAAACGAGAAGTCTCGCGGCCGCGCGAGTGTCGAGTGACATTTGCTTACGTAATGAAATATTTTCGCGGCCTAAAGTAGCCGCTAGACTGGACGGACACGGACACATATATATATATATATATATACACACACACACACACACACACACATAGTTACCGACACACACGTGACGTGCGGGGGGGGGGTCGAGTCTCGACAGATTGTGCGGACGGAAATACACCGTGCGCGGCGCTGCCCCTTCAGGCGGCGATCGTCGTCGTCGTCCAGTGACCCGATTTCGACCCCCGCGCCCGTAGCAGCAGTGCGCTGCTCGCTCTCCCGTCTGCATGTGCTGCCTGTGAGAGAGCTGCTGCTGATGCAGCGCAGCGCCGTTGTTGGCCCTAGCTAGATTTTCTCTCTGTATCGTTCATTCGTTTGCGCTCCCCCTACTACCACCTACAGTCACCCACCCACCCCCCTGTCGTTTGGTAAAAGAGTTGTTTTCGAACGGCGGCTGCTATACTGCTGCTGTGCTCTGCAGAGGGAGAGACGCACGGAAGAGAGTGGAACGAGTGTGCGAGCGCCAGGCGCGCAAATTATGACAAGAGGCAGTCGCGGTAATCATGGAGAATTACAATTGGGATCCCGGTGAGTCGAGCTGTTAACTTTTTTTCAAAGTCTCCCTTCTCCTTCATGCCTGATTTCAACCCTTTACCTTGACACCCTTCTCTCCCGCAGTTGTATAGCACGGCCGTGGATCGGAGTTTAATTGAACTAATTTAAAGTTGGATGTATCCATGTGTCGTGCGATAAAGTTGCGCTTTATCGACGTTCTGTCTGTCCTTTGCTGAGGTTTTACGTGAACTTCATTGTTTATTACAGCTCTGTCGAAATTATTAAGTGCCTTGGAAGCGCACAGAGCTTCTATACCAGGCTGCACCGACGAGGAGTTCAACTTTCTCAGCGATCTTCTGCAGTCCAAAGAATTGAATGCTCTGGTGCATGTGTACAACAAAATCTTGAGGAACCTCAAAGATGACAAATTCTCACCCATACTCTCCAATGCTATGGAAATCAATGTGGAGGTCTTGGGACAGCTGGCATCTAAGACCCATGTTTCCGAGGAATTTAAAGAGTTGTTTCAGCTGCTCCAAAAGCCGCATGTGCAAGTCAGTAGATTATAATAGAATCAATGTAGTCAATATTGGAAAACATTCTTCTATGTGGATGTTACTGTTTCAGGCTCTACTTATAGCTCATGACACTGTAGCTCAAAAGGACTATTATCCAAGACTTCCAGATATTCCAGTGGAAGTTGATGAGGATGAAGAAACTGTAAAAATAGTGCAATTGGTGAAGTCTGATGAACCTCTGGTATGTTACTTAAAATATCTTATTCGTGTTTGTCTATTGTAAAAACTGAATTATTGGACTATATACAAATAATCTAACAATCGATTTAGGAAGTGTGCTATAATCTGAAAGATAGCAAATTTTATTGTAAATTATTATTGCCTTTTATATCTAAATATGCATGGATCTCGATGACATATATATATTTTTTTTTTTTAACACTTAAATTTACATATAGCGTAGTTTTGTGAGCTTACAAGTGCCTTTTTTAAAAAAAAAATACCTATTCCTCTATAAAAGCTCTTTATTGGTAAATATTTGACCTGTAATTATTTGCGAGTAATCACGTTTTTTTTCATTGTCAAACTTGCTCCGAAGTCTGGTACTGGCATTGAACCAATAATGGTAAGTGTTATCAGAGCCCCAGACTTACACAAAGCAAAGCGCGATTTTATTTATTTGTTTTTATGCATCGCTATATTTTCTTTTCAATGCTATAATTAAATTTGCTATCACTGTGACAGAGCGCTATCTTTGTGTTATTAGTTCACATTCTTTATGCTATTGTACAAATTTTATTATTTACTCCTAGTGAATGTACATGTGATGTAAGCTGTCTGTGTTCTCCATGTTGAAAAAGTATTATTTTATGCGAATTTATTTATTATGTACATAGCATTTTATACTATTTATTTAATAATGTATTATATTTTTGCATGTTTTTTTTTGTTTTGTTTCAAATATTTTGTTGTAAATAAACAGTGTTAAAATAAAACATAACTTTGTTCTTATTATTTTCCCGCATGACCAGTGATAATACAATAATTTAATTAAAAGATTTTTAAACTATTTATTTTTAAGGTTGTGTTATGTTGATTTTTTTGACTAAAATATTACATAGGTTAGTACTTTTTTATGATTTTTTTTCATTTGTAAGTAGTGTGGAATTTCATTGATATTTTGCAATTCATTTTTCATTACTACCTTCATATTTTGTATAAATAACAAGTAACTTATATCATGCACAAATTTCATAAAAATTACTCCTAAATAACAGGGAGCAACTATTAAGACTGATGAGCAAACTGGTAAAATCGTTATTGCTCGAGTTATGCATGGTGGTGCTGCAGATAGATCTGGTCTCATCCATGTGGGAGATGAAATTCATGAAGTTAATGGAATCAGCGTTGAAGGCAAAACTCCAAATGATGTTTTAAAAATTTTGGTATATATATAATATTTATTCATTTTTAATAACATAAAATTTTTATTTGATTAACACTTTTTTTATATTACAGCAAAGTTCCGAAGGAACCATCACTTTCAAAATTGTACCATCAGAAAGCAAAGCCATCTTCAGAGAGAGCAAGGTAATAGTTTATAGATTATTATTTATTTTAAATAGTATTCTTCATATTCTTACTGTCTTACTAAATAAATGTTTTTAAAACAGGTCAGAGTACGTGCACATTTCACCTACAAAGCATCAGAAGATCCAGAAACACCCTGTACAGAAGCAGGTCTTGACTTTGAAATCGGAGATGTTCTTCATATCGTTTGTCAAGATGATGCTCACTGGTGAGAACTACATAAAGCAACAACTTTTTTAAAAAAATGACCTTTCAACAAGCTTTTTGCAAAAAAGTTTGTTTTAAGATGAAGTACAAAATAATCATATAGTATTCAAAAGTAGAAAGATTTAGAAATAATAAAAATAATTTTTTAAATATTTATTTCTCAAAATTATCAAAAAATGAATTACTATTGGCATTGTAATGAATATTATGATACTAAGATTTAGATGGATATAAATGAAATATAAAACCAAAGTCAGGTTGAAATTAAATATATACATATCAAAGAATTAATTGTACACAAAGTTAGAGCTCATTTTTTACAGATAAATTATGAAATATTTATAAACAATCAGCTCTAAAATTGTAGAAAGTTAATTCTTCAATAATGTTGATTATCAAATTTATAAATAAATGTTTAAAAAAACAAAAATCTTTGAATATAAAAGTCGTAAATAAAATTAAAAATTTTCAAAAAGTATATAACATTCTCTCCAATTAAACAATATTCATGCTTTCACATGTATAATTTGTTGTTTTAAAATTTTGTTCTGTTATTCAAGTTTTTGCACTTTTGAACACTATGATCAGTTTATTTTATAATGAAACGAACTTTTATAATAAAAACTTTTTTGTAAAACCATTCCTTCGGGGATGATGTACCTTGACGTTAGAAAATTTTCATAAAAAAAAATACATTGCGCAGGTGGCAAGCTAGAAAAGAAGGCGACCGCAATATGAGAGCCGGTTTGATTCCCAGCAGAGCACTGCAGGAGCATCGCACTATCATGCAAAGGCAACAAACGGAGAAATCGGAAGACGACAGTATAAGTAAGACTCACCAGCCGTTAAACATCACTGCATTCTTCTTGTAATATGTATCTAACATGATTTTAAATTAACGTAACTAAAAAGCTTATATTTTTATTGTCACATTGTGCACAGATATATAGGTATAAATTATCACATTAATACACTCACAATTCCATAACGCTTAATTTAACTGTTTGTTATATAAGAAGCTTTTTGGGAGAGCTAATTAATCAACCGCACCGACGCAGACTTAAAAATATATGAGAAACATAGCAATTCAACCGCTTGCGACTAACCAGGCTCTAACCGGGGCACATTCACCCCACACCTAACCCCCGTTCGGTTAGGCTTGTGTTCTGTTCCAGTGCCTTTGCCCACGTTGTGCCCCCGTTCCCGTACCTCTTCTTTGCACGAATCGCCTACCAAATGCAGCTTGCAGGGGATTAAAACTAAAAAAATCATGTATGACGCCACAGAGAACGACGACTTTGATCGCGAGGAGATAGCCACGTACGAGGAGGTTGCGAAACTTTATCCTCGACCGGGTCTACATCGGCCGTTGGTTCTCATCGGGCCACCCGGTGTCGGTAGGAACGAGCTCAAAAGAAGATTAATGGCTACCGATCCGGAAAAATACAAGACTCCGGTGCCCTGTAAGCTCTATGAAATTGATGTTTTATACTCCATCATGCTTGAGTGTGTGACCCTATCCCAAGTACCTCCTTTAAATTCATCGCATCACGCGTGTAACAACTATGCGGTTTTAATAGCAACTTTTATAGTTATTGCGAGAATATCGTTAAAAATATTCTACGCGTAGAAAAGTTTGTAAAACTTAGTTTTGTACTACTTTCACAGTCTGTAACAAAAGTCTATTCCCACGTGTACTTTAAAAAAATATATAGCCGCATGACGCGTTCACCTACATATTGCTTTTTTTTTTAATATTGAAATTAATTTCAAAATGTCAATTAAAACACTTATAACATTACTTGTCGGAAAAAGGTACAATACATATTATCGACTATACGATTCTCTCGTTTGTTCTAAAATCTATAATAATCCCTGCAACCATCTAGACACTTCAAGGCCACCGCGACCAGGCGAAGTCGACGGCAAAGAGTATCACTTCGTTAGCCGTGAGCAAATGGACGAAGATATAAGTTCTGGCAAGTTCATCGAATACGGCGAATACAAAGGCAACCTGTACGGCACGAGCTCTGAGAGCGTCACTTCCCTCGTCGATGCCGGCTACGTCTGCATCCTTAGTCCTCATTACCAGGCCATCAAGATGCTGCGTACACCCGAGCTCAAGCCTTACATCATCTATATCAAGCCACCGCGATTTGAGATTCTAAAAGAGACGAGGAACGAGTCCCGTGCACGGTCCACCTTCGACGAGACCAATTCCCGGGGTTTCACCGTGAGTTTTTACCATTTTTGTTTCTTAATGTGCTATGAGAGTTTCTTAAAGCATTCTCTAAAGGTTTAATTTAAATGAATTGTTTAGTTGTGGTACTTTTCAAAGTTAACGCTTTTAAGAAATGTACGAAGCATAGTTCAGTTTTCATTTTCTTATATTTGAATTAAAAATTGTCATTCTGTTGAAAGTCACGATGGTAGAAGATTGAATAATCATACTGTAGTAAATAACGACAATGAGAAAAGGAAAAGATTCTATAGCTTTATTTTTCTGCTTTCTTTGAAACATTACGTCTGACAATATCTTACTAAACGAATTACGTTTGAAGTGGAAGCTTTGCATCAAATACTTTTTAATGATAACATTATTGCGAGAAAACTGTGTACAAAAGTGCTTGATGTACACAAGAAAATCCATTTATACGTATAAAAGTTTATGGATTTTTAATGGCTTAAGAGCGTTTTCCGGAAAATGAATTCTCTCTACAAATATTGTTGAAAATTTGCTCACAAACTAACGTTAATATGGTTTATTAATTCTTTTTGATATTCGTGATCGATTACAGTATTAAACATTGAGGCGAACAATACTATGAAATGAAAAACATACTTTATTTCAAACATCGTATTAATTTTCATACAGTCGTTTTCTTTATTATTTTTAATTTATATACGTAGAGTTTCAAAGACTTTCACAATTGCTATATACCAAGTAAAATTCTTTAATTTCAATTTTTGCTATATTAATAAAATGGAATATTATCAACTCTGGATAACGTTCCGAAAGTTTCGCGAACAGTTTTGCTGAAATTTAATATCCGAAGAAGCTTTATTGATTCACGCTCTTTCTGTTTCATGTGTGTGTATAGGACGAGGAATTCGAGGAGATCCTTCACAGCGCGGCGAGAATAGAGTTCCTTTATACCCACATGTTCGACGAGACGATCATCAACGCTGACCTATCGATGGCATTCGAACAGTTGCTGGGCGCCATACTTAAGCTCGAGTCGGAGCCTCTATGGGTGCCGGCCTCTTGGGTCTAAAGGATAAACGAGGCGCAAACGCAATATTATAAATAAACAAATAGGAGAAATACTGAGTTCTTACACCTTATATTATAGCGATCGAATCGTCGAGATCGAACCTCGTCGATGACGCGCGCATCTATCACTCTGTCTCTCGATTTGTACTTCGCGCGTAGAGATTTAGAGTGCATGGTGATGTCTTTAGGTAAACGAGCCGAGATATTATATATATACAATGTCCCTTTAAGAAAACTACTACTGGTAAACCCGTTTACAGATTGCTAATACGAGACTAATCAATGAATAAATAAATTAAAAAAAAAAAGTAGCATTTGTTGCAGAGCGCGTATAATAAAACTGCGAGTTGTGTGCTCGGAAAGATTAGTAAAGAAACGCTTTTTAGTGACTTTTGGTGTAACTGCTCTCTAACTAAATGATGATTGTTACGGGGATGGCTTTTGAAGTTTACTTTTCTGCTTGTCGGCACTAAGGAATTTGCTTTTCCTTTTCCTCTGAATGACGAGGCATCGTTGGTGGCAATGTATACCTACAGACTGGAATATACACTTATTTGATATACCTCTTTTCATTTAATCTTTTTCATATCAAAAGAAGGACATGATCAAGCTTTTTTAATCTTTTTACGTTAGAAAAATATACATACTATTAATCTATCTTTACTGATTGTATATGGTCATCTTGAAGTAGTACTTATACATGAGTGAAATTTTTTACGACCGAGTAAACATTGAAATCTTTAAACAGGGAAGATTTAATTGATGCTTTACGCTTGTCTTTATATAAGTGAAAAAAAAAACAATTTTTATAATAGATTGAATTGCTATTCTAAAAATCAAAACTGATTTACACACTAATAATATTAAAATAGTCTATCAATGTGGTTGTGCTTCCGTGCTTGTTATTTAATTATTATTTATTGCTATTACTTTATAAAAATATCTTAACAGTAGTTATATAAATAACTAGTTCAGAATATCGTTACAAAAAAGAGAATACTTTACCGTCCACAAATTCTTGTTGTTAACTGACAATTTTTTCGGTTAAATGCACTTACGATTCTAATATCTACTATTTAATGATTCGTATTATTATCAAGTTGATCTTATAGCTCTCTATTTTTATTTTAATGCGATGATGTATAATACCATATCAAATTGTTCGCAATACGTACACAGTTTAAATCGAATGACTCCGAACTCTATTTCTCGTCTTTATACTGAAAAAACGTCAAGCCATTACTGTCAAAATCTCTACAGCTCCTTCTGTTAACCGAAGAGCCTATACTGCTAATTAGTACGATGAATTAGTACGCTTTACCTCTTCACATTAATTACCCAAGAGAAACTACCTTAAAATGAATAGTTATAAATTATTAGCAGTTAAAGATAATATCGACGTATAAATAATTGTTACCTTTTGTAATAATAACGTTGGAGATAATTACTAAGGAATAAGTAGTAAATACTTGAAGAAGATTTCTCACAAATAAGACGTTATCCTTATAACGAGTAGTCATTCACTGCTCGAAGGTATAAATTATCTTGACGAAAAAAAATGTCGATAAATACCTACTATAACCGTTGAGATGCCAGTAGTACTTTTCGTCGGGGGATGCAACAATGGTCAGGAAAAATCTATTTTCCAATTCTGTAATTTTTTTCGACTCGTCGTTGTTGTGACTACAGATTTTTTTATGTCGTCGTTATAACCAAGAAGAAAATACAGTTTTAAAAGAGAAAAATAGCTAGACGCGAGAATGATCACATCATTGTTTTTCATTTCGACGATTCAAAGGTAGATGTGTTTTTGAATGCTCTGTACCGACATGCGCTCGCGCAACATTTGCCTTTTCTCGTGTTTGAACGGTCGAGTTTTTTCCATAGATTAAGCAGAACGATCATAGCAAGTTGAACCTGAGGCGATAAGAGTCGTTTTGAGAGAGAAAAAAAATAATACATTGTAATGTCTATATCACATCAAAGAATAAAGTACAATAACATGTAAGCGTTTGTCTGTTATAAGGAAATGCGCGATTTAGGTTTTATGTGCAATGACTTATACCATTTTATCGTGTATATCCTTAAGAATGCAACATCCACTGCTGTTTTTAATATAAAACAATTTTTTTATCCTACGAAAAATGATATCATCGTTATACTAAATAGTGTTCAAAATGTATTTGGAGAAAAAAAAATTTAATGAAGAAACCTAAAAAACGTGAATGAATCTACTGTACTTCGTGCCATAACGTACTTTAATAGCTTGGATAGTGAATAAAAGTAATGAAGTATATGAAATAAAAAAAAAATAAAAAAAATTACGAACGACTCTCGCCGCAGAATATCGACACTATTAAGAATAGTGATTAAATTTCAATTGTTGTTAATTGTTGCCAAATACAATGCGTTAGAAACTTACGAAGTATACATATAAAAGAAAAACAAGACGATGAAAATGTACACATTGTAAATCGATTATTAAAGAAAATAAAAAAAAGCATCGATTATGATGATACATAAAAAAAAAAGAATATTTTCCATACACAATTAATGTTGAACTGCGCCACATTGCAGGTATACCATTACGAGACGCGCATATAACATAGCTTTTAAAACTCTCGACGTGTGCATGGGTGACAATGTATACAAAAAGAGGTAAAAGTGAAGCAAAGAAATAGACAACTGTGACGATATCCCATCAAGTTTCTGTGTCTCTTCTTTAACAAACTCCCAAACTACCACCGCTACCACCACCACCAGCACTTTGCTCTTCCTCCTCCCACTCCACATCTCTCATATGAAACCACCTCTTCTTCCGTCCGGAGACAAAAAATAAAAGAAAGAAACCGAAACACAACAGCATTGGTTATAGCGACGCAAAAGCGGCGCACGAACGCACGCACACGCGCTTGAAAATTCGCCGCGCGCGATTGAAATAGACGACCTAGGCACAGTTGGCGTATACGCGGCCGACGTGTCTCTTCTGTCTCTCTGGACATTGCTCGCAGCTTCGCAGTGTTTCGCATTTGCTTCGTATATAATAAGAGTTTTCTTGTCTGTATCTTTTCGGTCTGCAGTGACGTGCTTTTCTCCATCTCCGGTGAAAAAAAAAAGAACAGTCGGACTTGACGGTGCCAACGGCCGGCCGAAATTAAATGCGCATTGCACAAGCTACGCGCGGAAATAGATCATCCGCGTGCGTGGTTTGACGAGTGAAAAGTATATATAGATAGTGCGTTGTCGCGGATATGTGTGACGCCAGATATTAAATAGAAAGAGAGGAGAAGAGAGGTTTACGCTTTTCATTGAAACCCGCGTGCGGAGGAGATTGAAAGTTATATATTGCGCGTTTTCGTTTTGGATTAGCCGGTGTGCGCTGATGTGCGTGCGCGTTTATATCGCTGTTTTATATTGCTTAGCGTGAAATGTCGACAGATGTGGTGGTGATGTTGCTGTGGTCAAGTGAAAAGGCGAATTTCGAGTGGACGATGATGGAAACGAGGATATCAGCCGCTATCAGGTTTGTAAAGTAGTATAAAGTGGTGGCCTATATTGTTGGTTATATATAGCTAAAA
>JAYJLV010000056.1:7288652-7309022 GCA_036873485.1 Torymus texanus
TATTACTCAATAAAAAATATTGTTTCTAAAATTAGTTACACATTGGGTACTGGTTACTCATTGGTACTTTTACCTTAATGTAGAAATTAAATTCACCTGCCTACAATCCATTTAGCCGAGTAAGTAATCTCATTCTTAAACTCGATTTCGACTTATACCTTTAGTCAGATGTCTATTTTGAGCAGAAAACTAAAGATAATTTGTCACGTTGTCTTTAACATTTTTAAGTGCCTAACTAGATAAGTTGAAACAGCGAAAATAAATTCAGTTAGAAACGGAAAACGACTGAAATGATCAGCTAAGTTGCATAGACATACTCAACTTCGATAATTGGTCGAGATGCAATTGCGTTGCCCCACAAAAGTTCCGGTACCATGTATAAATTAAAATATCTATAAAAACATACTATGATTCTTTTTTTGAAAAGTAAATACAACCTCCAAAAATCGTAACTTTTAGAACTCTTAATATACTTCAAAAAAAATTATATGACTAATAAGCATTTTCAAGCATAATACCTGAAAACATCCTAATTAGGATAACTATTAATTAGAAAAATTGATGTTCTTTGAACGATAACTTTTGAAATTTCCTCTTAACAGGTAATCACTTTGGCGGGAACGTTGTTTTCAATTATTGCTCGCTATCACGGGCATAAAACGGCTAATTAATTTTGCAATTTCCGCAGTAGCTCCGTCGCGCGCTCACTCTGCGAATTCACATCGGGCAAAAAGCAACGCCTCTCGCTTTGGAAAATTGCCGTTCGCGCCATTTCGACGTCAATGGATGATCTTTTTGCGCGACGATGGGGCGCGCGAGCGCGCAAACTCGGTCTGTCCCTCTCGTGTGCGCGCGGCACCGACAATTGTGAATTATGCACTTGCAGCGGCCGCGCGCTCTCGTGTACGCGCTTGAGTTTCGCTCTATATATGTGTGTGTGTGTGTATATATTTTTAAAAAATCGGACGATTTGGAGAGTGCAGTGCGCGACCTGACATCTGCCCGAAACGTCAGCTCGTCGATGCTCGATGAAGTGCGTCGTGAAAAGCGTCGCTCCGCAGCGGCGGTGGTGGCGGCGGCGGCAGCGTCATCATCGAGCGGCTAGCCACTCGACTCGATTGGATTCGTTCGCGTCATTCTATATGCGCGCCTGGCCGAGCGTCACGTACACAATAACCGACACTCGAAAACGCGCAAAATTTCTCTCTCGCTCGCTCTCGTACAGAACGGCTGCCGAGTGGGATCCCGTTATTACCCCCTTGCCGCGCTGTCTGCCATCCCCAGCCTGGTTTCGATATACACTGGGCGATGCGCCCACCGCGATATATCTATTTGTTCGATTCGTTTGACCGTTTATTTCGCCGGCGGCCAAACTCGATTTACGTATTGTTCTATAGTTCGAGTGTTCTGAAAATATTGCCATGATTTCTTTTGTATTGAATTTCAAATGAGCCATCGCTGCTCTCATCGCTCTTCAATTATTATTACTTTTCTGCTTTCCTTTTTATTCCACCGTTCTTTCCTTTATTACAGTGTTATTACTTTTGCAAATATTTTGTGTTTATAAGTATATTTGAAATTTTTTTCTTAACACACTGCATTTTTGACGATTGGGACAGCTTGAATTGTTCATCATGTTGGGCTGACATTCTGCAAATCAAGAGTAAACTCCAACTATTAGAAAAAGCTCATCACTCTTGCATATGGGTACTGTGTAAATTTCAATAAACTTTCATTATGAAATACGAAAATGCAGTAATTAATAGCTAAAATCCGCATCATTAACAATGCGCCTTCGTCACATTATGCTGTACGCACATATAACAATATCTCAATGTATCCCGTTCAACTTTAAATCGGTATATACCGTTGAAGTGGAATACTATACCTTTTTAAAGTAATAATGGCATTTAAGACTTCTTAAGATTCAATAATTGAAGTTTTAAAACTTCAATAAAATTCAACTAAATTAAAAAATATTGATGCATGTATATCTATTACTGAGTGCAATCTACAGGTTATGACTAAGCAGCAACAACAAATAAATTGTATTTACACGATCCGATCAAAAAAGTACTAATTTAGATTATTATTGTAATTTATTTTATTTTAAAAAACGTCTTGACCTAACGCTTTAATAAATGAACCGTTATCAATAAAATACTATATCAAACTAAATTTTTTCATGCAGCATTTCCAATCACACTCCGATTTTTCACCTCTTACACTGATGCTACATATCATGCGTATGATGCTATTAATTTACGAAAAATCATAGTACTGGAGGAAAATCGTGCGCGCAAGCTCCCCACACACGTAAAAATGCAATCTTGCGGTGCGACGCGCGTTTACGCGGCGGCCGAAAATTTCCTCTCTCTCTCTCTCTCTCTCTCTCTTTCTCTCTCTCTCTTTCTCTCTCTCTCTTTCTCTCTCTCTTTCTCTCTCTCTCTCTTTCTCTCTCTCTCTCTCCGCGCTAGGGGGTAAAAATCGGTGCGATGACCAACGGGCCGCGATAAATCTTTCGCTTGGAATTTCCAATGAAAATAAGCGGAGCTCGCGCGCGTGCATCCCATATCCTGCTCCACGCGAAACGATTACACCGCAGTGGCTTCGCTCCGATAAACAATTTCGTTTCGCGCGCGCGTACGCTCCCCCCCTCCCCCTCTTTGCCTCTGCCGTCGTCGCGTAATCGATTCTCCGATCCATCTTCTCCTAATGAAATATCGAGGATACTGCTACTGCTGCTACTGCCGCCACCGCTGCGCTCGCCTCAAAATTGAATTCAACGAGTCTCGCTAGGATGCAGCTAAATACGCGCAGGCGCGTATATATATATACACGTGCCAGCTACTCGGCCGCGTTTTCCGCTCCCCTTGGCGTAATAATGGGGAGCGCCAGACCTGCCCCAATATCGTCTGCCGTCATCTCGCCCTCTTGACGCGAGAGGGTCGTAAACCCTTCTACTTGCCCTCCACCCTCGTCCTTTGCAGTCACTGTTGCTACTACTACTACTACTACCGTGGCTACGACCCTAACCTGGCTCATTCTTGAATGACTGCGCGGTGCTTCGTTCGCACACAGAGAGGAGCGCCGCGAAGGGAGGCTCGCTTTTGCCTCCTCGAGAAGGGAGAAAAAGAGAGGGAAGCCGGCCCACTCTGGCAACGCTTCGCATAGGGTGCGAAGTGCTGGTTCTATGTGCACGCGCGTGTATGTGTGTCGAGCTATATATACAGACACGGCAACGCTTAAAGTGTTCCCGCTGCCACAGAGACACAGTTTTGCGCCGGCTGCAGCCACTTTTACGCGCGCGCTCCTCTTCATTTCGCGCGTGCACAGCCTGTGTGTGTGTATATATGTGCGCGATGTCTTTCTTTATCTCTCCCCTCTGTTTCTCCCTGCGCTGGCTTAGCACCGACGTATAAAGTGCTGCAGCGGCGCTCTTTTTTTTTCGTTCTGTTCTTTCTTCAACGCGCGGGTGGCCGGAAATTATACGGACGCGGGGAAAACACGTACATCGCGTGGGATGACGAAATCCGTGCAAGTGCAGCGACAGCAGCGCTGTGTGTCGCCTGTCCGTGGAGGGACGGAGGAAGAGAGAGAGAGAGAGAGAGAGAGAGAGAGAGAGAGAGGAGATTGAGAGTGTTGCGAGATTGGAAGCGTTCGCAGAGATTTATGAAGTGCAGCAAGCACAACACACAGTGGGATGAGGTGTAAAGGAAAGGGTAGCGGTAGCTATGCTATAATGCGGTCGTGTCACGCAGTTCTACCTTTTCAAATAAATTACAAAGCGAGCAAAACGACGTTTTGATTGTCGATTACTTTCATCACGCTCTTCTACGATGTTTAAGTACTGATTAAAGAGTAAGGGTTTAAGGAAAACATCAGTCAGGTTAGGAAGCCAGTTTTTCATGACTAAATTATTTTTTAGATATTATTGAATACCGAGAACTTATTTTCTATAGTTTATTATACCCTGCTAAAAATGTTAACTATAAACCACCTATTTATTAGCTAACGCTATTATTAAAATCGATATTCTGCTTTTATTTAATAATTATGTATTAAATTTCAAGTAAATTTTAGCATTTATATTTGTCAGAATTGGTATTTTAATTAGTAGTAGTGATTCTTTTAGGTACATTATGTTATGGATACATATTAATTTTTATGAAAAATATCTCCATTCGATTAACATATTTACTATAAAATTTTTATTATGGTATATTCATCCATTTATATTGAAAAACCGATGAAATTGTACTCATATATATATATATATATACACACACACACACACACACACACACACACATTCTAAAAATCCTAAAAATATTCTTATACAAGTTCTTGTCTATGACGCAATTTCGGCGACGCGAGCGTAACTTCCTTCGAACGCCCACGCGTATATCTGCTCTGCGCCAGTAACACATATATGTGCATCTCTCCAAAAAAGTGGAAACAACTGGGGTCAAAAAACTTAATAAAATTTTTTTGGGGCACACCTACGGTACCGCGTTTTTTTGGACCCTTGTACCTTCAGAAATACGGGAAAAATATTCCACCAGTCTAGATAAGTGGCAAGCGTTTTTGGCGGACAAAATACGTAAAACCGGCCTAAAAACGTACAAGTCATTTTTTGCCAAAAAATGCTATTTTTCAAATGCCAACCATTTGACTTAGAAATATCGTACGGAACTCTTTAAAATGTGAAAATGAAACTAGAGACATTAAACTTTCATTTTCTTTATTCAGAATTCAGAAAAATTCTTTCCTTGAAAAGTTATAATCATTTACAAATAAGCATTTTTAAGAAAATATGAAAAATAGCCTCTTTTTGAAACTCTTTCCATTTGTTACAGAAATATGGAATCAAGGAGCGCGGGAGCGCTCCGAAGGCAAGTATCTATCCAATGTAGAAAAAGCCTGAGGTTCGACCGCGCTACATATTTTGAATTTCTATACAATAGGCTAAAAGTAGAGAAAACAAGCTTTCGTTTGCGATATTAACTTTTAAAAAATGTTGATTCGTTCAAAAGTTATGACCATTTGAATATCACGAAGATAACGCACTCTGAGAGCTGGGATTTCTCATTTCAGTACTATGCAATACGTGACTTTAAAATATCATAACTTTTGAAGGAATCAATATTTTTTTTTGGTCAAAAATGTTAATGGAAGCTTCTTTCCTCTAGTTTTATTCTTTCTATTGTGTAGTTCTTTAATAAATTACTGATAAAAATGATTACGGTTTAAACTCTTTATTATCTATTATTATACACATTAAAAAGAAAACATAATATCGTCACAATGCGAAAATATACCATTTGTTCAAATGCTTTTGTATGTATAGGAAGGTTTATTTCGCATTTTTTGTAATTTGTTCTAAAGAACTACACAATAGAAAGAATAAAACTAGAGGAAAGAAGCTTTCAAGACTGGTGGAATATTTTTTCCGTATTTCTGATGGTACTAGGGTCCAAAAAAACGTGGTGCCGTAGGTGCGTGTACCAAAAAAACATTTTATTAAGTTTTTTGACCCTAGTTGTTTCCTCTTTTCTGAAGAGATGCACATGTATGTAGCAATACAAAGGAGAAAAGAAACTATCGGTTGTTTATATATACACATATACTTTTTTACACTTGACGCGTGTACATACATATATATACAGAGAAAGAGAAAAGAAACTATTACAAAGCGTCTAGAACCATCGCGAGACAGTAGCGAAAGTACACATGCGACAGCAATCGCCTCTCAATTAGCGATAATATAAGCAATAAAAAAAAAAAGTTAACGCGCGCCGATCCTATCACCGAGGCCGTGCGCGCGTCAGCTGATTGGTGACAGCAGTTTCTCTCACTCGCATGCTCTGCTCGTGTACACGCGCACGTGTGTGTATTATGCGCTGCTTTCTCTAGGTCACGGCTACAGCTTTGCTCTAATGGTTATACACACACATACACACACACACACACACACACACACACAGTGTTTTTGATGCGTTTCTCGTTTGCGAGTATAGATTTTAATAGCCTTTATGGAAGGTTTTTACTGCTGCTCAGCTACTGCTGATCTACATTGTTTCTTCTCCCGTGAGAGTTTTATAATGTGTGCAGGTTATGGGCTCAACGATGATATAATAGCCATAGGTGCAGTGTGATACACCGTTTACGAGAGGAAACAGAGATATAGTTGAGTGTCAGGGTTTACCCTATAAAGCCTTTGTTGTGAGCAATATAAGCACTTTTTCCTCGTTCACATTCAAGGAAATTATCATACTTTTTGTCTACCACGAACCAATCGCAAAACGTACAATCCCATACCTTTTTCCTTAATTATATTTTTATACGTATTAAACTACATTGCCTGCGTTCATAAATCGCCTCTGCGTCCTTGGACATTCGTCGCTGTAAAATCATATAAAAAACGTCGTTTTATATATGGTTCCGCGAAGTGATCGTGGATTCGCATTATAAAGTGACGTAAACTCCCAGTGCGGGTTTTTTTTCGGTGGGATTTTTCAAAAAGGAAAGGGATTTTCGAGCTGATCAATATGATGTAATAATATGAGTATGAGAGAGAGAGAGACATTCACGCACGTGAATTCAACGTATACGTTGATTGATAATATTTAAGTATACAATTTGCTGGTTAAGTATTATTGTGAGCGATTATGCGTAACTTATATACAATGCCGAAAAGCCACGTGAGAGTACAACGTCTTAATGTACACGCTTTTTTTTTAGTAAAAGGCAATGCTGTATATCTGACGAAAGTTTACGCTACTATTACGTATAATATATAACCCAATTTCCTTAATTTAAACGCACAGTTTTTTCGATACTTTATACTACATATATCTATACGACCAATCGTATCGACGAAAACATAAGAAAAAAAAAAGAAAAAGTAAATTATATCCTATTCTTATCATTTATTCTTTCGTTTTCTCTCACAGGGTATGGCCTTCACGATCGAGGAACGTCAGACACTTGGTATCCACGGTCTCTTACCCGCGGCTGTCAAAACCCAAGAGGAGCAACTCGAGCTCTGCCGGTTGAACCTCGACCGTTACACCGATGAGCTGTCCAAGTACATTTACCTCACAGGACTCCTGGTAAGCACATACCATTGCACAGACGCATTACGTTTTTTTTCTTTTCACAAGAAGTTAAAAAGAGGAGCACTTTGCGACCGCGTTCGCGCGAATGCGCTGATGATAAGCCGAGCGCGAAGGACGCGGTTCATGCGTGGTTGATATCATTGTCTGGTTATGTTAAGGTGAAATAACAAATCGACTCGGATTGTATCTATACAGAGATGTAACGTATGATTGAACGTAACAGCAGTTTCGTGAGATGAAATATGTATTTTAAAACATGTACAGCTATATATAGTAATAAGAGATTCGTTTTGACTTAATAAATTGAATTCTTTCACTTTTAAGTGTAGTTTGTAAAGAGGTTTACCAGGTGTACAGTAGGTTTGAAATATTTTGATTGATCTCTATTATATAGGTTTCGGTAACTGCAAGATGAATATCGCCGATCGAATGGGAGCGCGATGGCTTACATAGCGTTCGTACTTCTGAGGCTATATATCGAAAAGTTATTAAAGCGTAGAGTGATGGAAGTTCTATTTTATTTGAAATTAGTAGTTGTTAGGAGAATGGAGGAGAATCGGTGCGGAAGAAACACGGTATTGATGATGATGAATAATATATACGAAATCGATATATATATTTACATCACAGTTAATTGAATCACCTGTATTGAATGAAAAAAGTATTTATACAAATGATTGAAAATTAAAATAAGATAAACTATATATGAATAAAGTTTAATATACGTGTTTGAAAAAGTAATTAGCAGCTACTGGGTAATTTAAAATCAAGTGTAATAAGTAGCAAGATCGATGGTGTATAGTGAAATTCGCTTAGTCACACTGACTGTTCAATATTCGTATAAAGAAACCACATTAATTGCGTTCGGATGAAATATAGGAGAACAGTAAATGATCGATTTTCTCTTATCCTAATAACACAATCGACATTGAATAATTCACGTTGCCACTTAACATTGAATTTCCACAAACGATTTTCGTAAATTTTTTCTAACCTCCTTTAACCATTACATATTACTTTGTTAAGAACCAACCCTTTTTTAAAATACCAATAATATCACATAACTTCACACGGCAACGTTTCTGTTTCACCAGGACCGCAATGAGAAGCTTTTTTACAAGCTACTCAGTGAAGATGTGGAGAAGATGATGCCTCTGGTATATACACCAACGGTTGGACTTGCCTGTCAGAAATTTGGCTTGATTTACCGTAGACCACGTGGTCTCTTCATCAGTATCCATGATAAGGGCCACGTGTACGACGTCCTGAAGAATTGGCCAGAACATGATGTACGTGCGATTGTCGTAACCGACGGTGAACGAATTCTTGGTCTTGGTGATCTTGGTGCTCAGGGTATGGGTATACCAATTGGTAAACTTTCGTTGTATACTGCTCTCGCGGGTATCAAGCCCAACCAGTGTCTACCTATTACCCTCGACGTCGGTACGAATAATCAGGTAATGTATAGTGCTTTTTGTTTTGATTTAATAATGAGCAATGAGAGAATTGCGATTTGTAGTGGACGATAATATTATATATACAAGCACACACATCAAGAATGGTAAAAAATGGTTTATACTTTCGACTATAGACTTTTGTCATACTCCTATATATTTTGGTTTCTCCAGATGCGTAATATATTATTAACTTTGTCATCGATATAATATAGTACTTAGCATTCTCTTTAAAATCCAAGTTTTAATCATCCTTTCACAATTTTTTCCTTACATGTGTCTTACAATTAAACTTATGAATATATCGTTTGAAAATTAGGACAGTGATATATCTCGGAGAAAAAATACGTGTAAGAGTGATTTAAAATGGATTTTAATATTGCCGATAAGTACCATATGAGATCTCATAATATATAAAATTGCAGATGAGTTCTCATATGAGATCTACTCTTTGAAATTCTCATATGAGATCTCATATAATATTTTCACATGGATACGCTTTGTTTTTTATGATATCTTAAAGATTGTATGATTGAGATACTCAAAACTCTGACGTGATGGAGAAATTCTGCAGACGAAAATATGTGTGGTTATATAATGCTAGTTAAAAGTACAGAATAGTTTTTTATTTTGGTGTTCCTGTGTTATCGAGTTATTTATGTATGATAGATAAATATCTATAAAGTTACGCAGTATTACAATGAAAATCTCTTGACAATTCTCATCGTATACGGATACGTTATATTTTACTAGTGTTCTTTTTCTTCCATATCTGTTTTTTCCTCGTGTCAATTTGTGATTCAAATATTGACCGGTAATAAAATAATGACCCTGTTACTCATTAATATGTACATAATAATATCTCCTTCCTATCAGCTCGACGTTAAATAAAAAAATAAGTTATTTTCGTTCTTTTTCTTTTTGTACACAATGTATTTTTAGACATCTTATAAAATTCAATAATGCTGATGTTGAAATTAAAAATTACATAACAGAAACGTGACACCTTCACATATATATCTACAATTTCGTCCTTTTTCCAAACCTATATTAACAATCCCTAACCATTACGCAATCAATTACTTCCGTAGGCGTTCCTGGACGACCCGTTGTACATCGGCCACCGTCACAAACGCGTCACCGGCGCTGAATATGACGCCTTCCTTGATGAATTCATGAAGGCTGCAGTGAAGCGCTATGGACAGAACACTCTCATTCAGTTCGAGGACTTTGGCAACGCGAATGCCTTCAGGCTGCTGAATAAGTACCGCGATCATTACTGTACGTTCAATGACGATATCCAGGGCACGGCGTCAGTCGCAGTTGCCGGACTCTTCGCCTCGCTCAGGCTTACGAAGACGAGGCTGTCCGACAACGTTATCGTGTTCCAGGGTGCCGGAGAGGTAAATATACATATACATACGAAGGATGTTATGTTAGAAATTAGTGTATTTTGTGGTAAATTTTAAGCTTTTTTTATGTTTAATCAAAATATTTAAGAAGAAATCTTCTTACTAATGTCTCAAAGTATATGGAAAAGTGCTGTAAAATTAAAAAAGCCTTTGTTGCACTTTTTTCAAATTGAAATTTTTTTTTTAAAAAATTGCAAACAAAGCCATTTTTTTAATCCTCATCCATTTAGTTAAGAAACGTCCCAAAAAAAACATTTTAAAAATGAAAATAAAAAGAAAGAGCTTTTATTTACTGTTTTGATAACTAAGAAACGTCGATTCCTTCAAAAGTTATGAGAGTTTGAAGTTGAGTAAAAATACATAAATCGCAGGTATTGATAGTATTATTATGCCTTTTTGGTAGTCAACTTTAAACTCTTCTAACTTTTGTGGAAATTAGCATAACTTTAAACGAAAGCTCTTTCTGTCTAATTTCATTTGCTTTATTGAATCTTTGTGTGATACGTTCCCAGACTAAATGGTTCCGGTTTAAAGAAGAGGAATTTTTTGCGATTTCCCTTTAAAATCCAATCTTTAAAAAAATGTGGTACAAAAAAGTTTTTAATTTTGACTAGTTTTAAAGCCACCTCAAATATAAATAGCCTACCTGCGAATCGTTTTCATTAACATGCTATTCCTCATCTGCATTTGGTCCACGTGTTAAGACACAAATATAGTAAAAAAACCTCTTTATTTTCAATTTACATATGTTTATGACACTATATGTAACTAGTGTTATTTGGCGCGCTACGCGCACCCTCTGTCCCGCGATCGACCCAAAATTCTCGCAAAAAATCGAGATACCTCGCAAAAATACTCGAAAACCGAACGAATCTCGATCGCTCAATTTATATAAAGGACAATTATCCATAGAATTTTAAATTTTCAAATTCGAAGAAACAAAATAATTTTCTTCAACCAATTTCTTCATTATCGCTGACAAAATAACTTTGTCCTATTCAAATTAATATAAAACAACTAATAACTAAAACCACCCTCCTTGTCACATCCACGTAGGCTGCACTGGGTATCGCTTGGCTCTGCGTCATGGCCATGATGAAAGAGGGTACCTCAGAGGAAGAGGCCAAGAGCAAAATCTGGATGGTCGACTCGAAAGGTTTGATCGTTAAGAACCGTCCAACTGGTGGTATCAGCGAGCACAAGGCACCTTTCGCACGTCAGCACGCTTCAATAGACGCCCTTGCCGAAGTCGTACGTATAGCTAAGCCTTCAGTTCTTATCGGTGCGGCAGCTATTGGTGGCGCTTTCACCAGGCCGATACTCGAGGAGATGGCGCATAACAACGCCAGGCCGGTGATATTCGCCCTTAGTAACCCAACGAGCAAGGCTGAGTGTACTGCCGAAGAAGCATACAATGCTACCGAGGTAAATGAGATTGTATTTCTTTATTGTAACATGTTTGAATGTGTGTGTATATATATATGTTGTTCAATGTAGACGCCCGTTTATCGTAGATTTATTGTTGAATTCTTGTATACGGAATTCGAGAAATATACGTTGTTGGTAAATTAGTTTTCTGATAAATACCAAAGTTTTAATAATTTAGTGTAATAATAAATAACGAAAAGAAATAAGCAGTTGTGTCACTGTTAGAATATATCAAATGGTAAAACGAACCGTAATGCCAGGTTTCTCAAAAAATGAAGCTATAAGAGCGATATAGAGATTGGCGAAGCTTTCTAAATAAAATTATTGAATTGAAATTATTTTTGTATAGATAAATTTGTACGATATACTGTACTATGGTAATAATAAACCATTCCTATCGAGTATTATTGGTTATTGCGAGGTTTCGTTTATTTAAATTTACAATTGTATTTTGAGAAAATAATACTTACTCGATCGCATTGTTGCTGTATTCTGTCGTGTGTAGTTACGTAAACAAAAAGATATTTTTTTAAACCTCAATAATTCAAATGATTACCGTTATTAACTTCCATAAATTTCTATATACTGAGAATGAATCAATATCTATAAGAAATTTCATTTTACCGTAATTATATTTACTAATCCATATAAAGCATTACCAATAAATTCAAAAAGCTTCGCGTATCAGTATATTACCTATATAACGCGTAGCATAATCACCTTGTACAATATTCAACGAACGCAATCTAATCACACCAAACCGACTCTTTTCAGGGCCGCGCGATCTTTGCCAGCGGCTCGCCATTTGACCCGGTCAACTATGGTGGCAAAACACTGTACCCGGGCCAGGGTAACAACAGCTACATCTTCCCAGGTATTGCCCTCGGTGCCATTTGCGCTGGTATGAAGACGATACCTGAGGAGACTTTCCTTCAAGCTGCCACGACCCTCGCTGAAATCGTTACGGATGGCGACCTCGAGCGTGGCACTCTTTATCCTCCGCTCAAGGACATCCAGAAGTGCTCGATTGCCATCGCCGTCAAGCTCATGGATTACGCGTACACGAAGTGTGAGTACATATTTCAAAAACATTTTTATCGCGAAATTCGGTATAGTTTTGGTCGAGTTTCATGCTTCTTTTCCTATTTTTCTGTGATATTAATTTTTAATTTATTTTCCTGAAAATTTTAATATTTTTCATAACGTCGGTAATGCTAAGGTTCATCTTAAAATTATTAAGTAAAAGGAAAGACACAGCAAAGTTTGATAATAAATATTAAGTGTATATTATACAATATTCATACAATATTTACAAAGTTAAAAGCTAACCAATGTATTTGATGGTAAAAATAACGAAAAATTATACTTTTGAATTTACAAATTCAATATTTTTTTTTCTTTTTTTTAGATAAAATGAATACAAATAACTAAGTGATAATAATCTTGTTTTTTTTTTTTAATTTACAGCGCTTGCAACTGTATATCCAGAACCAGACAATTACGAGGAATTCATCAGAGCCCAGTTGTACGAAACGACTTACACGCCATCGATACCTCCAGTCTATCCTTGGCCCAAGATGTAACGAGCCATCGGACGGCCCTCTGCTTAAATCTTCAATTCCACATTTTTATTCTTAAATCGCTAACTGTACTTCGTCAAACTAAAAAAAAAAAGGAGAAAAAACCCCCCGAGTCCGAGAGACCCGTTGATCGAGTCATTGGACCTCACAAAACATCGAAAAGCCTTGTAACAAGGGATCAAGTTTTCTGCTGTGCTAGACAAACGACATTTAAAAGATTTTTTACGAAATTTCTTTATCCAATGTAGCTTTTATCCAAAATAACTAGAAAAATCTTGACGGTTTTTTTTTACGATGGGCGCTTACACGAGTTACTTTTATATTACTATACATGTTGCGTATGGGATCTCAAGTTACGTATGGCACGGAGCGAAGAAAAAAAAAAAGAAAAATTAATTCAAGAGGCTCTCAGCACTGAACGTCGTATTTTTTGGCTGTTATGTATATTACGTGTAAAGCAATTTATTTAAAATTAACAAAAAAAATGCAAAGATCTTAATCAATAAGAATTAATATATCGACTAAATATATAGATGAAAAGTAATGTTAAAGAAATGAACTCTATCATTTGTGAAAATTGTTAGTTAATTTGTTTTAATTATGTTTTTAATGAAGAGCATAGTTAATTTATATCAAGTTTTTCAAAGTTTAGTATATCTGGAAGTGCTAAACTTGGACTTCCTTTGAATCATGATAATCGCATTTGGCATAAAAGCACACTTTAAAATTTTTGAAAGTATTATTTTAAAATAAATTTATATTGTTCATTTTACATGTATTTGTCATTTTTTTCATAACAAATCAACCTTTTTAAAATAAATAATGCTTATTTTATTACAGTGAATAATTACAACCAGTTTCTTGAAATCATAAAATGAAAATTTAAAGAAAGAAAAGGCATTTTTACAGCAAGACAAGACATTTAAGGTTTCATTGAGTATTTAGAAGCATAACCACTATAAACTTCTCTTTTATTTAACAAATAAAATTATTTTTCTGAAAAATATAATGTATAAATTTCAAAAATACCCGTTCGTAAAACTCAAATCACATAATAGTATATACTACTATATACTTCTATTATTAAGATGTAAGCCGATATAAATGATATTGTATCACTGTTAGCTGTTACTTTATCTTTTAAAAATGAAATCCGAGATTTTTTGAAATGAAACTGAAACTTCATTAAAAAGCTCATGTGCGTGACATTTGCTTGCTTAATATATTATATCTAGAAGTATGAAGGTGTACGGAAAAAAGCGATGAATTAGAATTTTAACACATTTTACTTATTTACACTTCTGACTTCTTTTCCTTAGGGTAATCATCGGATTCTTCGTTCGGCCAAAGGAAACGAGAGGAAAAGTCGGAAAGATCCTTTTGCAAAAATCTCACTCGTTCGCTTCGTTATGAATCAAGTAATCCAATAATTAATCGCTAGTTGTATAGCATATGCTAAAAATTATCATCTAAACTTAGCTTAGCTGAAACATAAACAGACCTATCCTAGTCATCGATTCTATGTCATTAATCAACACAACGAACAATCACGAGAACGCAAGTAAAAAGTGCAATCATTTTCTCATTTTTTCTTCATAAAAATTTTACTTCGTTACTCTTTTTGTTATCTTCGTTGCTGTGTTGTTATTGCATAATAAGAATATGATCTTAAGAAAAATTAAGGGATAAAATGTACACAAGATCCTCATACAAAAACGTCTACAAGATCCGCGCGGGATGCGCGCGCACGCAGTCCTCGGCAGGCTTTACAAGTGACTCTTACATAGTAATGATTTTTTTTCTTTCATGAATCCACGAATACGGCAATTCCTCAATAGTCAAAAATAAAATTCCATGATTATCTCTTCATCATGTGGAATTTACAATAAAAACTAAACAATTTTAAACTATATATTATTCGTTTCTCACAAAAACAACGAGGGAAACTTTCTGGACTCGCACAATCAACGGCCTCGAATCCAGCATCCATATACCCCCAATTTCCTTCTCTCAAAACGAAAGAATCGCCTCGCATTCTCGGAGCTGCAAACAATTTTCTCGCCTCGTGTCTTCTTTACAACAGAATTGACTCATGTTTCTCACTTTCTTCGCAAATACAAAGATCTCGTTTTTAAAAAAGAATAGACAAGTTGTATTACAAAAAGAAAAAAAATTTGAAGATAAACGTTATAGACAAAAGCAATTTTTCGACGTCATAGCCGTATGTAACAACAAAGGTCATATCGTCGATGGAACAAAGATTCTTGAACCAAGGATGAGAGACGTCGGCGCCGTAAGAGAGTCCGTCGTCCGTATCATCATCATCATCCATGAGTGCGTTGAGACAATCGCGCGTGTATGTGTGTGTGTGAAGAAGGGGATGAGGCTTATTGGAGAGCGTGAGAGAAACATGCTCGGTGGGATCGCGTCATCGCGCGAGGAGCGGCTGATTGTTGACGGAGGCCGAGCAGCCGAGGCCCTTGCGGCGTGTCGTCCTCCTCGTCTTTGGACAGCCTGCGATGCGATCCCTTCCCTAGCTTCATCGGGACAGTGAGTGCGAGCGCTCGTGCGGCGGCTGTGAGTCGCCAGCGGCGCGCGGATCCGTAATCCGCTGACTCGAGGGTAAAGCGTCGAAGAACGGATGTTGCAATGCTTCCTTTAGGCTAATCCTCGTCGATGGCTCGTAGTCGAGCATCCTTTGGATGAGTTCAAAGAGCTGCTTATGCTCCTCGTCGTCTGATAATAAATATCTCTGCAATGGAAAAATAATTTCTTTAGCATGAATTTTAGAGCGTTATAAATAACCAAATATAGTTGATAAACTAAAATCTTATATGATTTGTAAAACCATTTTGTAAATAATACAGCTTCACATTGATAAGAATAAAAACTTGATTTGAATATGCATACATCCAATGTAAATTCTGATGTGGAATATTTTACTTCTCATTAAAAAAAAAAATCATAATTTACATTATTTTAATAAGTTTGTTCATCACTTATATAAATTTTAGCTCTTAACAATTTGAATCATTGCATCTATTTGAAATATAAAAATACGCTGTTTGATTTACAGTTTATTAATAGCGAAGTCGCTTACCTAGTATTAAAGATTAAAAGACTCTTAAATGTTCTAAAATATCACCTTAGCAAATCAAATTAGATTATAGATTGCCAAATATATTTTACCAATAGTTAATTTCACAGATTAATATTTGTGAATTGAGTTATGTAAAAAAGCCGACAGCTTAAACTGCCAAAAAACATATTTTAATATTTTGTCTAGTTTGCATGTGTTTTTTCTATTTTTGACACTTTTTGTTTGCATTGTACGGTTCGATTTTTGTTTTTGTATGGATTTCCAACTCACGTCACATACTTTTTCAATCTTTGACATTTTTCTATTTTAATCTTTCGGTACCATTGGTAAAAATATCTTTCAACAATCAATTCTCGCCTACCCTGTTTATAAACTAAAAAAAGACTATTGATTCTAGCAACACTCATTATAAGTATCATTATCTTTGTACTTACATGCAAAGGCTTGCAATTGTCACGAACGTATCTGCCAGCGGAGCTCTTTTCGTCCCACTCCAGCTTGCCGTGGTAGAAGTACTTGGTTTTGGTTTTACGAGCCATCCTGTGGGGTATCGTGCCGAGGATACGCTCCATCATCGCGAGGTGCTCGCGATTGTCGTGTGTTTGGAATAAAGTGATACCCAGGTACAATTCGAAGAGAATACAGCCGATCGACCACACGTCACAAGGTTGTGACCATCCTAATTCTGCAATAAGTAAAGTGGCATTAGCATAATATAAATTGATAAAAATATTCCATCTAATTATAAAGTTGTACGCTTATCAAATTCTTCGTCGTCACTGTGTCTCAATGAAAATGCATATAGATCGATTTCTTCTGACAAAAATAAGCATATCGCTTTTACTTTTAGTTCTCCGATTGTGCAAATTAACAACATACCTAAAATGACTTCTGGTGCTCTGTAATGCCTTGTACTGACGATAGTGCTGTGATGCTCGTGGTCAAAGGTAGCGCTGCCAAAGTCAATAAGCCTAATATCCGTCCTCTTAACTCTCCTAATGTCCTTTCGCTATAAGAGAAGAAAAATTCGTTGAGATATAACATTATAAAAAAATGAATTTAGGTTTACAAAATAGAGGGATGCAAACTCACTTTTTTGCTGTTGTAGATAACGTCGAATTCAGAATCGACGAACAAAATGTTTTCAGGTTTCAGGTCTGTGTGTGTGAGTTTGCTGTCGTGCAAAAATTTGACTGCATAACAAAGTTGGTAACCCATGTGTCTCACGTGATCCAGCGGGTAAGGCTGAAAGTTATTGTCTCTCTGAAAACAAAATATATATTGTTACAATTGACCACTTTTAACAAATATTTACTGAAAAAAATGGTCAATCATGGTCCTATCAAGTAATAGACTTTAGAATCCCAAAAATTTTCTTATTCTCGACAAAATTTAAACTAAACCTTAAGATTTATGAACAGCAAGTGATTGAATTCACTGTAATTACTTTGTAATTTTATGATTAATGAACGTTAGTCCAAGCAACTCATAGCAAAATATTGAGAATCCAAATATTATCTTACGCATACCTATTAATTGATAAAACTTTCAAAACTAACAATACACATTTGTACTCCAAATTACAAAATGACGAAGATACTAACCAGAAAGTCGAACACGCTGAGGCCGAGCATCTCGAAGGCGATGCACATGTGGCCGTGGTGATTGAACCAGTCAAGCATCTTGACGCACAAGCTGTGAAAACATAGAAAGAAACAGAAAAAAGCCAAGATTAATAACGACACCAAGGTAAGTAACCAATAAAGGAAAAACAAAACAATATCTTCATATAGATATTAATGCTCCGCTGGCAGAGAGACAGATTGAGTGAGTGAAGTGAAGTGAGTAGTAAGTCCACCAGGGAAGAGTTGGATTTTTTGAATACTAACTGTTGCCCCTCCGGGTCCTTGCTGGCAATCTTCTCGAGCGCGTTGATCTCCAACCTGGCCGCCTCTCGGTACTTCTCCACGTTCTTGATGATCTTCAACGCCATAACGTGATCCCTGCTGAGCGAAAAAAAAGCAAAACAAAAGCATGCGTTAATTCGTGCATTACTAAAGTACACATTATATACAAAGTTGGCAAAGCCCGACGATATATCAATTATTATAGTCCGTGTATATCACACGTACGTCTTTTTTTTCTCTCCTTAACGAGTTCGCGACGTTATTTATCGTTATAGACTTCCGCTCTGTCTCTATAACGCGAGGTTACAGAACAATTTTTAACTTCCACCTTCGGAAGCTTTACACGAGCGAATACATATCTATATAAATCCGAAAATCGCGAAACGAAGATACACTCAGGCCGGTATGTTTCTGGCACCGGTCGCGTATGTAAGAAGCTGAAACGCGGCTTTGAAAGGTCGGCAATATGGCTTTTCCTTCTATTTATATACCCGTTGCATTACTTGATCGATAGTCGTGCTGAAAATAATCGCTAAATTTGAGAAAATAACTCGCGCAAACATTCGTCATCCGCTTGTGTTGGTATATATATATATATATATATATATAGACTTCGTCGCGCGGGGGTGACAAACGACGTTTATAATGGACGAAAGGTTTCTTCTATTGGATTTCGAAATTATTATATCGCGTATTTCGAAGCTGTTCGATTGCCGCGCTAATGGAGTACAACGAATAAAGATTACATACACGAAGAAAGAGATTCGAGAGGTTGTACAGCTCTGCTATAAATATATTAGTTTATTATAAGTAAATGATCTCTATTAACGGTTACATCTTTTTCTCATTACCAAAGCCACTGTTTTTTATTCGTGTATCAATTCACATGAGACCAACCAACGAAACTTAATCAATGTATTTCATAATGCGAATTAAAAAGTTCAGCGAGAGAACAAAAAGATATATCAGAGCTAACCTATTTGAAATCCAACAACATCATAATTATCGTCTTTATCACCACGATGCGCTAATTCATTACACGGTAACGCCGCTGACTGAGTTATTTCTGTGCTCTTTAACCGAGTCGCCAACATCGGGCGAATAAAACTTAAATGATCGTTGAGAATCTTACTAGTATAAAAAAAAAGAAATAAAAAGGAAGATATATATAAATATATGTATGTGTATCTATATATATATATTGACAGAGATAAATATACAGTGAGAGAAAGAGAGAAAGAGAGGAGTATGAGTAACATATGAGACACTTACATTTGCAAGTCCTTAACCTTGACAACCTTTCCAAAAGTACCCTCTCCTAGGGTGGCCAGTATTTTATCTGGAATTGAAAAATCAATGTGAGTATATCTGGAATGTATGCGTGGCACGAGCGCACGTAATATACGCGACTGCCACTCGGTACCCTCGTCTTTGTCGTTCGTTTCGTCTCTATTTCTCAGCAATATCAAAATTCTGTTTAAAGTATATTTACTTGTTTTTTTTTTTGTTTTTCTTTCAATTCTAAAGAAGAGAGAGAGGGCAGGAAACGAACGAGAGACGAGCGATGGACGAGGCGTCACTCGGCGCTCGGCCTGTCGATTCAACACAATTAATTCATCTTGAAATGGATTCTCTTTTAAACGATAAAAGTAGAGTATTTTATTTCTTTTGTCCTGTCTTCTGCTTGTTATATATTATCATCATCATCGTCAACATCATAATAATATCATCGTTATTATTATTATTATTATCATCATCATCATCGTTATAATTATGATTATAATTATTTATTATCATTAACTGAATATCTGAATTTTTCGTTATACTTTAGAAAAGTACAGAATATGATATAGACGGTATTTATCTATTTAACTTTATATGTATAATATGTATATATCAATCTAAAAGATTGCTTTTTTTGCGATTATTATATATCATTATCTCATATTTACTTATGTATTGCTCGTTTGTCCGTGGAGCCGAGGCGCTCCAGAGACCCTACGACACCCTACTTCTTTTCCTTTTTTTTTGTATTATTTTCTTTTTTCTCTTATTTCTTTATTTAAATGTGGCTGGCGCGGCCCGACGAGCGCGGCGCGTTCAGCGACTTTTTCGATGATTTTGCCAGAATTGTGACTCTGGCATTATTGTAATTGAAAGAAAATTTCTCATTCTTGACAGAAGAAAAAGAAAAAAAAAATCCAAAAAGTCACTGAAGCGTGCCGCTAAGTCGGTCGCCTGTGTGGTTGAGTATAAAAAGAATGTTTTTGGATGTATGTCGGTGTATGTGTATGTGTGTGTGTGTGCGTGTGTGTGTGTGTGTGTGTGTGTGTGTGTGTGTGTGTGTGTGTGTGTGTGTGTGTGTGTG
>JAYJLV010000056.1:7312517-7326352 GCA_036873485.1 Torymus texanus
AGATAATATAAAACTAGAATTAATAAGCTTTCATTTGCTTATTTTCATAATTTTTTTTTTGTTATATAAAAATATATGGTAATATAATTTATTTTAATTTATTCTGACAACATAATAATGGAATAGTATATAAAGTTTGAGGAAGCTAAGTGCCAATATATTGGCAGCGGTTTTTTTCTATGATAATCTTTTAATAAGGATTTTTCAATAAATATTGCGGCTGGATAAATTTTAATGATAACATTTTATTATATGTTTTTTGATAGGTTTATCCACAGATATTTGAGTTATAAATATTTCTCACATATTGATCACTTATATTACGCATGCAATCGTACAGTTTTTCAAGTGCAAATCAGTATATTATAAATATAAATTAGTAAGCGATGAAATCGACTCTGGTATAATTCAAGTCGTTCACATGGTACATACTCTCTAAAGTTGAATTAGTGAAAAAACCACTAAAGATTACTTAAAATTGCTCCACCGAAAAATTCGTGAATATTCACTGATAAAATAGTGAATATTCACTAATTTTTAGTGAAAATATTCACTATTTATAATAGTGAAACTCTTCTTATTTAATTAGTAGATATTTCCATATACTTCCACTAAGAATTAATGAATATTTACTATTTCATTAGTGAATATTCACTATTGTTTCGGTGGAGCAATTTTAACTAATCTTTAGTGGTTTTTTCACTAATTCAACTTTAGAGAGTATATATACACTATTTATCGTAATTATATGTAAAGGAAACTCGATTTCTCTGGTTAAAAAAATCAATTATCTACTTCTATGTACATAGATCTATATCCTTAATTTAGCAATCATAATTTCTGTTTACTTGCAGGAGCAATGCCGCTGATCGCAGCGTCGGTACATTGCCTTCCAAATGTACTCTGGCACCTGTGCATCCTCACTTATTGTTTTCTCAGCGTTTGGGGCCTTTTTAAAGTATGCTTTTATAGATATGATCAATATTAAAATTTTTGGTTAAAACGAGCATAAATAACAATACTAAATAACGTACGAATTTTACAGGCGATGAACGCGAAGTCGCCATGGGAGAGACGACTGTGCTTCTCGCCGCCTTTCATGATGCGCATGCTGGTCCTCGTGCTGCGATCCTTCGGACTCGGCGGTGGTAATCCCGAGGCATTCACTCACGTGGTACTTCAGGTACGTCCATTTTTATATACCAAATATTTTAAGGCTACATGGTTCAAACTTTATTTCTAACATTATTGTAGATTCACTTTTCTAGACAACGAACTTAGTAGAATTAATGAAATAATAAGCAATTTTTTATTATGTTTTATACAAATTTTTTACCATACCAAATTAAAATTAAAAATATCTAAAATATCTGAGTTTTTCATATTTGAACTAGTTTAGCTTCAAGTTTCAATATTTTTTTCGAATCTGTCAACGCCATTAACCGCAACACTAATTGTGTGAAAACGTCCAAAGATAGACGAATCACCGTTAATTAGAAAGTAACTTGAATTTTTAAGTAAAAGTATATATTTTACTAGGAAGAAGTATTGAAAATAAACTGAATATAACTTTTTATTACGGTCTATCTATTAAGTATAATTAATTATAAGATTGTCTATCTATTGAAGTTTCGTCTGCTCTAACCGTCTATCTATTGGATCTTTTACCTAAATCGCACAAAATTGATTTTGCTGAACAATTAAAAAAGAAATCAAATTGATCCGTTTTGGGTGACAATCTTAATAGATGCATTGAATGTATTGAAGTTTGTTAATACAGTTGCCCATGAATACTTATCATTGCTTTGTAAAAAATAAACATTCATTTTACTATTATTTACAAAATTGACAAGATTATGTTGATAGTCGAAACATGAACATTAAAAGGGAACGCACTAAATCACTCACACACACTAATATACCATAACAATTTTAACTTTATAATTAGATGAAGAGAGATGATGTCTGTATTTAAGTATTTGAACTGCCGAAACCACACACACAATAAGTATTTGACATAACACGCCCATGACACGCTTCGATTAATATAGGAGAACGAGCAGGATGACACTTTCTTACACCAAAGATAGTGAAACACGGGGGCGGAGAGAAGGGTGCAGCTTGAACTGACCCGTATCCTCTCTTAAAAAAGAGATGACCAGATGTTGTGTAGGATTTAACGTTGTTGAAAATATCCCTCTGGATTTCCACGTCGAAAATCCACATGGAAATCCACGCAATTAACAAGGATTTCCTCGTGGGTATCTTCGAGGACTTTTTAATATGGATTTCCAAGTGGATTTCCCACGTTGATTTTAAGTGAACATCCTACGTGGATATCCTCGAAGATATAATATGGATCAAGGTGGATTTTATACAATCCACATGGATCTCTACTTTAGTTCATCGGGGCAATCCACGTGGATATTTGGGTCAAGAATCGACGTAGATTCTATATTATTGTGGATTTTCACATTAATTCACGTAGACGAACTATTTGGCATAAGGAATTTAACAAAAAACAAGGTAAGTCTTGTACTTGGAGCAGTCTTGGAAAAGAGTCACTGGAGTCAATGAACAACACGGCTTATATCTCCCGAAGCGCTCGAATGTGTTCACGGGAGTTACGTGCACACGCCGCCTAGTGGTGTATGTATCACTATCATGTACAGAGGTTGCCCAGCTTATAAAAAAGCAGCAGAAAGCCTCCATCGGGTCAACAACAAATCTCCCTCAAAAACACGCACACCCACGCAACCAACTGTTCCAAAACACGATCAACGCATACCAAAAGAATATCCCCCACTCCCCAAAACAAACTTCACCCAAAGACATACAAAGTCACAGACATACCGAGACGCACTAAACACCCCCACCAAAACCCCAACCACAGATAACATAACCCCAAAAACCACCCTAACATCAAATGTAAGATCCACCCCGCCAAAAACGTCAAGGAACTCCCCGTAAGAAACCCCCAACCACACCCCATTAAAAGACTCACCTAATGAAAACAACCAAAGACCCATGGAAGAAATAATAAACCACATTAAAGATACAAATAATTTAATTCAATCGATCATGTCAGGCAAATTAACACAACAAGACGCAATTAAACGAGCAACACAACTCTGCTGTTCGCTCGTAAACTTCGCGCTCAAACATGGATCATTCGCGTAAAGAATTAAAAATATGCGCCTGGAATGCATAGGGCTGCCTAAATAAAAAGCTAGACATGGAATCGTTCATCCACAATCGCGACTTAGATATAGTACTAATCAGCGAAACCCTCCTTCGGCCATGCAATAAACTCAATATTCACGGCTACTCAACGTATAGAAACGATAACGGTCGCGGCACCGCGATAATTATAAAAAATGAAATAAACCACTACGAAATTTCGATAAAAAACTTAAAGTCACTGGAAGTCATCGCCGTCAACATTAAAACACAAAATACAGAATTAACCATAATATCAACCTACAACTCACCATCCGTGCCATTCAACAAAAAGGATTACGATAAAATCTTTAAAAACGCACCTAACATTTTAGCAGCAGGGGACTTTAACGCCAAACATAAATCATGGAGTAGCAGGGTAAATAATACACTCGGTAACAAAATTAATAAATACAGCGAACAACAAAATCTCCTCATTCACGCACCCAATGAACCCACTCACTACCCCTTTAACTAAAACGGCAAACCTAAAAAATCGGATGTTATTGACTTCGCGATTACAAAAAACTTAACTAATCAATTGGAAATTAAAGTAACCCAAGAATTGACTTCGGATCACTACCCAGTCATAATAACTATCGATCTAAACTATACATGTAACTTCACTAAATCTAAATTCAACTTCAGAAAAACGGACTGGAATTCCTGTGGTGAATGACAAAAGTCCTAACAAAAACAGTAACTACCATTCCCCCACTAAAAGATAATAACAACATACTAAAGTACTTCTCCACCGAGGATAAAGCAAACTGCCTTGCTAAAAATTTTGCAAAAACCATTACACCGCATAACTATCCGTCAATTACCGTATTCATATGCGAAACAGACGACCTGGTAGAGCACTATCTCAGCACCGAATGTAACGACACGACACCAGAAATTATACCATACGAAATTAAAAACTATCTAAAAAACACTAAAAATAATAAAGCCCTAGGTCCGAACGAAATAACAAACTTCGTACTAAAAAAACTTCCTGTAGAATACCTAAAAATAATAGCCACAATTTTCCCGAAAAATGGAAAAAAGCAATAATTCTAGTATTTCAAAAACCCGGTAAAGACCCAACACAACCCACAAGCTACCGATCGATAAGCCTACTAAACACCCTAAGTAAAACGTTAGAAGTAATGTTCCTCATGCACTTCAATGATTTTTTAAAACGTAACAAAATAATACGGAAAGAACAATTTGGCTTTCGCGAAAATCACTCCACTCAGCATCAAATTCTACGAATAACAGAACACGTAACTAAAAGATTTAATTGGAAACAAAATATCGGTGCCGCACTGCTCGACGTGGAGAAAGCTTGCGATAGCGTATGTATTAACGGTCTTGTCAGAAAACTAATAGACTTAAACATTCCTAAATGGATGATATTATTTTTAAACTCCTACTTAAAAAACCGGACTTTTACAGTCAAACTCAATAATACATGCTCCAGGGAACTAGACCTCGTAAAAGCGCGAGTCTCCCAAGGCAGCCTAATTGGTCTTACAATTTTTAACATAAACATAAATGACATACCCACAACACCCGCGGTAAACATAGGAATATACGCAGACGACACAGTATTGTATACCTCCTCAATCAATAACAGAAAAATCGTAAGAGAATTAAATAAAGCTTTATCCTTAATCAAAGAATGGTGCGCGAAATGGCGAATAAAAATAAACGCAAGTAAATCAGAAGCTATTCTTTTCGGACATAAAAAAACCAACCTACGAACACTCGAACCGCCGCGTTTCGGTGACACAACAATCGACTGGAAACCACACGTAAAATACTTAGGATTTACACTAGACCGCAAACTAAAATTCCACGTCCACACCACTAATGTTAAAAATAAAGCATCAGCTGCTATTGCTCGTTTAAACCCCCTTCTCAGAAATCATTCGGCTCTAAGTATAAATAACTGTTTAATAATTTACAAAATGCTCATTCGGCCTATCATAACATACGCATCAACCATATGGGGTGGCACCGCGAAAAGTAATTTAAATAAAATACAAACACGCTACACCAAAATCACGCGAATTCATACCGAACTTAACATCGAATTCATTAAAGACTACATAATGAAAGCGGGTAAAGAATTCTATATAAAAACGAAAAAATCGAATCACGAGCTCATTAAAAACCTTGGTAACTACGACCTCGAACTACGCGATAAACATAGAAGACCAAAAGACTTCATTGATATAAATCAATAATAAAAATACCCTTAATTTTCCAGATATCATCAACCATCAGCCGGAATCACCTGGACACCAAAAAACAAGAAACCAATCACCATAAAGTCGCAAAACACCCCCCCCCCTCTCACAACATAACTAACAATTCTTCTTTCAGGTAGTCATCACGTGGGTATTTTCCTCTCTGAAGTTTTCCTACCAACGTCCTGGACATACTGTCATGCTCCTATACATCACGGCTGTGTGACAACGTTCTTTTAAGAATAATGCACATCACCTCCTAACCCCTTAAAAATCCAATCCTCCTCTTCCTCAGGTGTGATTGCTTGGCCTTCTCACCTCTCTTAAAATCCAAGAGAGGGAGAAAATCGAGTTAAGGCGCAAGCCTGGCCGAATCTCACTCGGTGGCGGCGAGGTGAGCCCCCCCCCCACTTCCTTCCTTCCTTCCTTTTACTCCAGTGACTGTTTTCGTAAGGTGCTCCAAGTACAGGGCTTGCCTTGTTTTTTGTTAAATTCCTTCTGCCAAATAGTTCGTCTACACGGAATTAATGAGAAAATCCACAGTTATATAGAATCTACGTCGATTCTTGACACCAATATCCACGTGGATTTCCACCTTGAGCCATTTGGAATTACTTATGTGGATTTCCACATAGATAATCTACATGAAAATCCACGTGGATAATTTCTATAAGGAATGCATTTGGATTTTCACGTTGATTATTCACGAAAATCTACGTGGAAAATCTACGTGGAAATTCACGTTGAAAAATGCTTGTGGATATTTTCGGGGATATCCACGTAGGATGTTCACTTAAAATCAACGTGGAAAATCGACATGGAAATCCATATTAAAAAGTCCTCGTAGATATCTATGTAGATATCCACGTGGATATCCACGTAGACATCCACGAGGAAATCCTTGTTCCCCACATGGATTTCCATGTGGATTTTCCACGTGGAAATCCAGATGGATATTTTCAACAGGGAAAGAAGCAATACGATTGGTTGATGGTTCAATATCCGGTCTGAATAGCATTAAAATTCAAAATGTTCTCTGATATAAAATACAATATTTTGATATAGAAGTTAATTAAATTATTTATATGTGCATTTGAAGAAATCAATAAAATAATCATTAAATTATTTAATATCCCAATTGATGAAAATTTTGTATCTAATAATGTAATTACAAAATAAATGCGGTTCCGATTTGTTTCCGAACCTCAAAATTTAGAATTCAAATCTGTTATTAATTAGTATAAATAATCTATTATACTTTCTGAAAGATATAATGTTAATAAAATGTACAGTAATGAAGTCTAAAATATTTGTTGATTTCGTTTCTATACAAAAAGTGAAGCGCGCACCGCGCGCATGGATTTGACTACTATAAACAAGAATATACTGCATATCCTGCATTGATAAACAATTATATTTTTTATAAATATTAGATTTACAGTTTCACCGTGTGCTCGCGGGTGACCTTAAGCTTATACATTACGGTACTTCGTGAAAGATTAGGGTTTTCTTTCTCAGTACATAAGATATCATTTATGAATTGCAGGACCTGATAGCAGTGATCGGCGGCACGATCGGTGCAATGCGTATCCCGGAGAAGTGGTTCCCCGGCCGAGTTGACATGCTCCTCAATTCACACAACATCATGCACGTGATGGTCGTCCTCGCGGTTTGTTCGATGCACGCCGCGACCCTCCAAGACCTTGCTTGGATGATCGAGCCTGAAGTTTGCACCGCCATCAGCATTGTCGAACCACCCGCGCCTCATCTCCACGACGAGCTCTGAGCTCTCGGCCGCCCTTGTTTTCCACTCGATCGTTTGATAATGACAAGGGAGAGAGTCTTCGACCGATTTTATTGCTTTTTTTTAGTCCTTTATGAATAGTGAAGGGGTAAGAAGAGGATTATTGGTTCACTTAATTCTAAAGTGAAGTGTTTAAACGGGGATTAAAGTTTTGAAAAAAAGCCAACTATAATAGCTAAGTTAGGTTCTTTTCGTTACCGCGAAATCAAACAGTACTTAAAGAGTAATTGAACTAATTTGCAGTTGATACATTATAGCTGTTCGATCGTTTTAAAGGAGTATTTGATTTCTGAGTAATTATCTTCAGCAAGAGTAAAGTAGGTTACAATGAAAGTTATGAGATTATATAAGAAATGAGTAAATAGAAGATGTAAAGAATTTATGTGAATATTCTGTATATTATTTTAAAAGTTTAGAATAATTTTTTGCAATTAATTGTATGTATAAGTTGACGACTTGCGTATTTAAGCGAAATATTTATTGTTTATAGGAATATATTTTAGGACGAATGAGAAGTATGGACTTCTTGAATAGTGCCATATACATTATGCAATTGAAATATCTATATTGTTAATTTATGTTTGATTCTCCAAATTATTTCAAGAATTATTTGATTCGCGTAGTATGATTCCAGGTATTTTTAAAAGTTATTACTACAAAAATTCTAAAAGTACTTTACTTTAAAATTTAATAAAAATAATGATGGCTCACATATAATACCTCACGAAGTGACCGTACGTCCTGTATTATAAAAATTAAATAACAAATAGTAAAAAATATTCATACTTTCTTGTTTTTTAATGCCATATTGACATACAAGTGTTAAATTCTAAATAAATCTAGATTTCAGTGTTACAAAATTGTGTTCAACTATTAGTCCCTGTATCTAACATTATACTTTTTCCTAATTAGAGTTATTTTTAGTATTTTCGAAGACTTCTATCATCTTTAAATAGCAGACTTTATCATTATATACATAATATAAATCGAAAATAATAAGCCATCATATTGAGATTTTGAGATTTCCAAAATGGCATTAAAATGCAAACAAGTAGGTGCATTTTTCACATATAAAGCATTTTCGCGTATCTAGTTTTTTATGCTAGATCGACTTTACTGTCTCTTGTCCTTTAAAAATCTGTGATTCCCCGCTGTATTTTGTCGTGCTGCCATCTGCTGTTGCTCGAAAAGTACATATTGTGACCTCATGAAAAATTCGCAATGTATAAATACAAAAGAACTATGTACACAGTCGCATCTATCTCGAAATTTCGAGACATTTTCAATGGGTATGTTGTGCGAGGTAAAAGAGGGATAAGCGCATATGATCGCGTTGTTGCGAATCACGTTCTTTACAGCAAAATATATACTAACGCTTACAAAATGAAGAGTCAAAATGCATTTTGCTGTATATAATTATCAAGTGATAGTTCTAATGTTGAAATGGATAAAGATTGCATTTTTCTAGCAAATGCTATCGCGTATTCTTATAGCTTACTTTTTTCGTTGAAAATTTGAAGCGCTGGTAGTTTCAAAAGATATATATATATATACACACACATACAAATAGATAGCTCATAAATGAAAAGTCATATTTCTTTACTTGATCGCTACAAGTATAAAGTCAATGTTGTTGATAGAATAGTTGACAGTAGTTTAGATAGATTTTTATCATTTTAGTGTTGAATCTAATAGAACTAAACAAAGCTTTAATAGACGAGCACAATTTATTGAAGTTTCTTTAAGATAGTAGCTGTCGATTACATGTAATTATTCGCTAGTCAATAACACCAATACTATTAAATAATATTTCCTAAATTTTAATTGTTATATTTTACATTATCATAATTATAAAAATGTCGTTTTACATTTTACTTTCTTACATAGAATTAAGTACTTCGAATAATTTTTTAATCATTCGGATAAATAAGTACAAGAATCCGCAATAAGCTCTTTAATAAAGAAACTTCAATGAATTTTTTTCATAGCCTGCGAATCTTCCTCAGAGAATATGAAGGTAAAATTATTTTGTAATTTTACAAGTAGTTCCGTACGCCTTAGAAACCCTATGACATATTTAACGAAGTTAAGACGTCCGTGTGGTATAGTTAAAGTGTCCTTAAGGATCACTCAAAAAAGAGAAAATTCTTCTAGAATATAAGAATGTAAAAATGACAGATTCTAATATTAAATTTGCAGAAGTCTATAATGATATTTACATAAATAAATAAATATATATATGTATATATATATATTATTAAATTAATATTTTGTTAAAACTTTTTTAAACTTTAAAAAAATTTATACTTCAGTTTAAAATAACTCAATGAAATATCACTTAATTCCATTTATGAAATCAGAAATATTGCAATATTTAAAGAAATAAAAAATTATATAAGTATACGACCAAACTATACTAAGAAACATTAAAAGCAATTTTTACATTAAGACAAAGCATGCAATGTTGTAATTTTGTCAGTGGAATTGTGAAATTTCAATATTCTTCAATTTAAGAAAAAACCGAAATAATTTTGCTGATATTTAAAAAAAAAATATACAATTAATTATAAATTTTATAAATTATAAGAGAAGTTTCTTAATTTATGTTTTTCAGAAAAGAATATATTTTCATTAATTGACGTATTTCACTCTACTTTCTTATTTTTTTCTTTGACATACTAAACTAATTCTTCGATATATTAATATTAAAAAAAATATCTCCTTAATAAATTCTGGAACGGATTGTAACCCACTTTTTATGAAAGATGCTTTTGCTATCAGAATAATCCATAAAAGAAAAAGAATCATAAATAAATTTAGCAATTATGAATGAAATGATATAAGTTTATAAAGTACCTATGGCGCACGAAGTTATAATGTACAAAGTACATGTAAACCAATCTAAGGATTGTAAATTAAAATACTAACAACTGAAATTAAAAAAAAATACAACGTACCTTCACCCTCTACATCAGAGTACAATATATTTTAAATTGGAAGAAAAATAAATATAATCTATTTTCGTTTAAGTAACGTGAAGAATTATGCAATACACAAAAAAGTATATCGTCTGCAAACCTGTAAAAACCATATAAGAAACAGACCAAGCTAATAATTTTATGAAGTTTTCTTTGCTGTATCGTCATGAAGGCTGTGATGCGTTTGTGAACGCCAAATATGTTGTTAAGATGCCCTATGATAAAGAGCATACTTTCTTATAAACACTATCCACACGTTTATTTGTAATAAAGTAAGAAAAATTTTAAGGTTGTTAGTTTGGTATATTCTGCTGGTACTTTTGTTTCTTTTTATGTATGAAAGAAATAAATTTTAGCTCATATCGGCCAGAAGTAATGACAGCAATGCATTAATAACTCAAAGACATGCCTCGACAAGGAAGCAAGAAATATAGCGATTGCATAAAAAATATGATTATTGTAGTACATATAAGAAAATCAACTTCGAAATTAACAGTGGAGCTTCGAAGCCGATTATATTATTGTTAGATAAATAAACTATACACCGTTCCGAAAGTCGTATAATTCTTTTCCCTATTTTTTTTCACAAAACCATCCTTTTAAAAAATATCAATTATTTTCAGTATTTCCATATATAGTAAATGAGGTAGAGAAGATAGAGAACTAGAAAAGTGACCGAATTACTCCAACTTACCATAGTATTATACCTATTTACCTACGATATAATAATTTAAAATAGTTGTTTATTATTCACCGGTTTTGTTTTCTCAAAGAGAAAACTTTGTAACGGCGAAATTTCGACTTCAACTTTTCTGTTACCCTGAGTTTTTTTTATAACTAGGGGGCCTATGTAAAAACTTCGTTTTAACATTATAGGCACGACCTCATTTCTCAGGATAATCTTATATTTTCACCAGAATAAAAATTACAACATTTGCAATACTTATAATAATAAAAAGTTTTGTTTTATTCTTATCTAGAATTTTTGTATTTAACGTTTCTGTGTAAAGTCAAATCCTGTAAAATTATAGCGAAAAATCGTCCATTTTTGACGTTTTTAACCGTTGTTCGCTTTTAAATTGGCAAACATTATTTGTAGAAAAAATGATCCACATGAAAAAGGTATGTTTTAACTAGTTTTAGAAAATACACATATTGAATTCACAGCAAAAAATTATTTTGTACACCTTATGCTTAAAAATCGATTTTTCCCGAACTTTATTTGTTCTCACATTTCTATGTTTTTCAATGGATCTTTCTGAAATTAAAACTGGGTCTTCCCTATAATTAGACAAGTGATTGGTCAAAATTTTGATGAGATCCGTGAAAAATTCTTTGAGATAATCTATAGACATGATTACATATCTACACTGAGAAAAAAATCAAGGCATTATTGCTTCATAATTCACGTGAAAGAAGCATGAGGAAAATTCTGAACGAATTCTAACCAAAACTATTTCTTAATTTGTTGCTAATTTATTGAGCTACTGCCGATTTTGTTGCTCCAGCCGTTCCCAGATATCGTGGCGGTGCTAGCTTATAAGACTTAAGTCTGCACTGCCAGATCTGTATCTTTGGACCCAAACCACTTTTCCTCATGGTTTCAACGGCGTATTTTGTTGCTAATTAGTTGCAAACATTGCAAAGCGAATATCTCGACTCGGCGTTAAGTACGACATTTGCTGAAAGTGCATTTCTCGAATATATAACTATTTCTTAATTAGTTGTTAATTTGTTACTTATTTGTTACGCTATCTGCGATTTTGTTGCTCCAGCCTCTCAAAACACTTTTTTCGTATGATGTGCGCGATTCTTCAGAAACGGTTCAACGGATCGTGCCCAAATTTTAACCATCACCTATTCTTCATGTTGGCTATAACCGGAACTATGATGTCAAAATTTCAATTTTTAGAATATTTTGTATAAAAAAAAAAAAAAAAACAATAAACACAATTTACGAACACAGTTATTTGAACAACTGCCATTTTTTTATTTTTGCTTGTTATTATATAATTCTTGTTCATGCAATAGCCACGGCCATACTAAATCTAAATTTTATAGGCTTTTTTATTGTCGATGATATATCATTGCAAAATCGTGCACGGCACCAACATCCATTTGTTTTTGTAGGTTTCACGGTTACTGCAATTTAATATAAATAACGTTAAATTAATAAAAATAGGAGTTTTCTTGTTTTTCAAAAGTTTTTAAAAATAGTTTATATTATACGCATGTAAAGGGGTAGGAACTTAAGGGGACAAATCATGGTTAGGTGGTCAGAAATTCGATTTTTTTTTATTCACTATTTTTATAACAAATTTTCCCCCAATAAATGCTTTAAACCACATTTATAGCACGGTGTGGCCTAAGCCCGCGCTTAAGTCACGCCTATCCGTGACCTAAGTAGCCCATTATTGCCCTCGCTGCGCTCGGGCGCTAATATTACGCCATGCAATAATGGGCTACTTAAGGCACATGTATCGTAATGTACTATTTGAAATTCGATTTCATTCAGAAAATACAGCTAAAATGTGAAGTTACTTGTTTACATATTTAATAATTTCACTTAAGATTTCACTTTTGAAATCCATTCATTGCAGTTATAATATGTATTTATAAAAGGGTTAATAATATTATTTTATGTAGATATTGACTTTACAACTGGTCTACCAAATATTTTATATAGAAATATTTTAAACACCATACTAAATTATGGAAGAACTTCAGATAAGCGATTTTTGTGCAAAACCTCTGGGTACCGTCGAGAACATGTTAGACATTGTCAAGAAAAAACAGGTACATGAACTAAATAAAGTAAGAAGGTATCACAGTGAATACTATTACTTGTTCTCTCTATTAAAAAAAATACAATGACAAATTTGATCCATACATGAGAATGAAGCATCAATTCTTGAACAAGATGAGCGGTAAACAGATGATGTTCATGAGGATAAGACAAATGAAGTTTTAACTGGAAACGGTAACATGATAAGAAAGAAACTTTGTAGACGTAGCCTGCTATAGGCAAGATGCTATGACAATTAATAATAATCGCGATGTTAGTTATAAGTTCCTATTTGAGACTTTAATTGTCAGTGGTTAATAATAATGATCGTAAGTTTAAAAATTCTTTTAACTTGAAAAGGATTACAATGAAAAAGTAATCGAAACGTTGTCGTTGTCATTGTGATAAATAAACATTGGTTGGCAGTAAAACCATAAGTTTCCTTGTTTTTATTTACAATTGAAACGATGGCGTTAGAAGTTTAATAGTACATTCACAAGAAAGAAACTTATAGAATTCTTTTTGGAAAATCCTATATAAGTCAAGTGAGTATATAGGTACTTCTGAATAGCTTTTTCAAAATATCATCATCTATGTACTATTTTTAAATTTTAAATTTTAGTGTCGACAATTAAATAATTGTTCTCCGTATAAACTTGAAACCGTGTGTAGTATGAGTATATGTTCAAATAATCTTCACATTTGAAAATTAAAAACCGCAGCCAATTCATTGGTACGTAGCTTCCTCAAACTTCATTTGCTTTGCCAAAATATAAATTCTTTACCTTAAAAATGATTTTAAAAATTATTGT